>CAMOHE010050699.1:1979-32066 GCA_946598075.1 Artocarpus hirsutus | reverse complement strand
AGATTCCGTGGCGTTCAAAGACTTATCAATCAGTCCGTCCATAACTGATTGTGGCGTCCTCACATACCAAGGTTTGTGCTTCTTGTTAGGCATCGGGTCGCGGTTCCAATTCAAATCCGATTAGGCGTTTCGATCTTGGAGGCCAATTTTGGTTAGGGTCGCGTCAGTTCTTGACGTGGTTCGTATCACAAGCATCCTTGACCGTACAAGTTTTAGTGGTTGAATGATAGTGGTGAAGTGAAGGTAACTAAACAGTGCTAATTTCATTCCGCATTGGAAAGTACAAAGATGAAGTTTTATGCGATGTAGTTCTGATGCAACCTGGGCACTTATTACTAGGTCGACGAAGGCAATTTAATCGTCGAGCCAAGCATGATGGTTTCACCAACAAGTATTCTCTTGTGCGCAATCAAAGACAAGTCACTCTTGTACCAATGACACCTAAACAGGTCCATGAAGATCAAGTAAGGTTACAAAAAGAGAGTGAACAAAAATGAAAGAATGAGAAAAAGAAAGAAAAAGAGAGTAAAAAATTGAGTGTTGGAGTGCAAAAAGAGGGATTGGCTAGGGAGGAAAAAAAGAAAGAAAGGCCGAGAAAAAGGAGAAAGAAGGAGAGAAATTTAAGAGGGCAAATACAAAAGAGAATTCAGCCAATGAGGAAAAAAAAGAGACAAAAACAAACTTTTATACAAGAGCAAGTGATGTGAGGTGAGCTTTGTTTTCTAACCAGCCGATGATTGTACTCATGTACAAAGAGATGTTATTAAACATTAATGAACTTGATTCCGCCTTGCCTAGTTCTATTGTTTCTCTTTTGCAGGATTATGAGCATGTCTTTCCTAAGGAAACGCCACATGGTTTACCTCTAATCTGCGGGATTGAGCATCAAATTAACTTTGTATCTGGAGCTACAATTCCAAACCAACCAACCTATAGGAGTAATCCTGAGGAGACAAAGGAACTCCAACGACAGGTAAGCGAGTTGATGGAGAAGGGGTACATGAGAGAAAGCATGAGCCTGTTCGCTGTACCAATCTTACTTGTACCTAAGAAGGATGGGACTTGGAGAATGTGCATTGATTGTTGAGCCATCAACAACATTATGGTAAAATATCGACATCCTATTCCTCGCTTAGATGATATGTTAGATGAATTGCATGGTGCTTGTGTATTATCTAAAATTGACCTGAAAAGCAGATATCGCCAAATTCACATGAAAGAGGGAGATGAATGGAAGACGGCTTTCAAAACAAAACAAGGTTTGTATGAGTGGTTCGTAATGCCTTTTGGTTTAACTAATGCACCCAGCACATTTATGCGCTTAATGAACTATGTTTTGTGTGCTTTTATTGGTAAATTTTTCATTGTTTATTTTGATGATATTCTGATCTATAGCAACAACTTGGCTGATCATATTGAACATTTGAAACTTGTTTTAGATGTTTTACAAAAAGAGAAGTTGTATGCTAACCTCAAGAAGTGTACCTTTTGCATGGATAAGCTTGTATTTCTTGGTTTTGTTGTTAATGTTCAAGGTATACAGGTTGATGAAGAAAAGGTTTGGGCTACCATGAATGGCTGAGTCCCACAAGCATTGGAGATGTACGAAGCTTTCTTGGACAAGCTAGTTTCACCGACGGTTTGTGAAAGATTTCAGTACTTTGGCCACATCGCTCACTGAAGTAACGAAGAAGAACGTTGGATTCAAGTGGGGAGAAGTACAAGAGAAGGCATTTCACCTTATTAAACACAAGCTTACTCATGCTCCTTTACTTGCTTTACTTGACTTTTCTAGAACATTTGAAATTGAATATGATGCTTCTACTGTAGGTATAGGCACAATGTGCAAGGAGGACAACTAATTGAATATTTTAGGAAAAAACTAAGTGGGGCAACACAAAATTGCCCGACATATGACAAGGACTTATACGCATTGGTTCGAGTATTGAAGACTTTGTAACACTACCTATGGCCAAAGGAATTCGTGATACATACTAATCATGAATCATTGAAACATTTGAAGGGACAACAAAGCTAAACAAGAGGCATGCTTGCTAGGTGGAATATATCAAAACGTTTCCCTACGTCGTCATTCGTTACAAGCAAGGTAAGGAGAATGTGGTTGCAAATGCACTTTCTCGCAAGTTGGCATTACTCTCTATTCTTGATGCTAAATTGCTTGGTTTTGAGCTTATTAAGGAATTATATCCTTTAGACTAAGATTTTTCTAAGGAGTTTCACGCTTGTGAGAAAAATGCAGTGGGTAAGTTTCACGATCGAATTGAAGTGCCTTTATGGGTCTACCCAATTGCTTTTCCACTTTAGCCCGAAACTTGCTAAACTTGTCATAAGTTTCGCTTTTGTGGTGCATCTGATACACATACCTATACCTTGAGTAATTGTCAATAAAAAGACAAAGTACTCATACCCATCTGAGCAGTACTTATACCCTCCTCATGCCTAGATGTTCATCGATCTACAAACATCACTATGCACAAGTTCTAGAACCCCTTTGGCCCTATTGCCCTTAGACTTGAATGGCCTTTTGGTTACTTTACCCTCAAAACAAGATTCACCTTGTGGTATAGATTTCACCTTTAAGTGACTTAAAAGTCCATCTCTTACCAGCCTTTGAATCCTATTTAGGTTAATATGATCTAGTCACAAATGCCAAAGAAAGTCTGATTAGAGTGAGAAGTTTTAAGTCTTTTAGACATCTCAACATTAAACAGTAAGTCCATCTTAGGTTTGATAAAATATTGATTATTTTGCATCCATCCAGAATAGGTAAAAGATTTGTTTTTACAAATCACCACTTTATTATTAAAAGAAACCAAATAGGAGTCTTTAAATAAACAAGTTATAGAAATTAAATTCCTTTTAAATTTAGGAACTTAAAAAAAAATATGGATGGATGTCTCCCACTGCTTCAGCTAAGACCAAGGATCCATTGCCCATCCGAAGCATGAAGTCTTCATGCAGCAGACTTTTTATTTCTTTGAAGCCCTATATAGAAGCACAAATGTCATTGGATTCCTCAACCAAACAAGTTTCTAAATACTAAAGATCACACCTACCTTCTCAGGAAAGGAAGTCCTTGCAATTCTACTAATGTGCCCGACCTTCCCGCAGAAGAAGCACTTTAGTTTCTTTGGGTTCTTCTTCTTTTTCTTCTTGTTCTTGCCATTTACAGGAATAAAAGACTTCCCATTCTTGGCCTGTTGCTTCTTTCCATTCCCTAGGTTGGGATTGAAACCGAAAGCAGCAACTCAGTTGGCCTCGCAACCAACAGAAGACTCCCTGATCAGCAGTTCAAACTCCTGTAATTGTTGCATAAATTTTGTCAAGGTCATATCCTGCCTACTGCTCAAATTAAAAGTAGCTCTAAACGGAATGAATTCCTTAGATAGAGTCTCAAAGACCATAGTCATCTAAGTTTCAACATCGATGTCAGCTCCATTGGTTTAAGCCTCAGCAAGGTAACCCATGACCAACATCATATGCTCCTTTGCATACATCCCCGGTCTCTACTTATAGTTCAAGAGTTTTCAAAGCGTCCCTTGCCACTTTGTTAAGGCCTGGCCTCTAAACATGTCTTCTAGATTATCCAATATCTGCTTAGCAGTCTCATAATTCTCAGTTGAGCCTGCAGCACATTATTCCTGCTGGCCATAACATAGCAGCAAGACTGATCATTAGCATCTTTCCAACAATCATATACTTGGATTTGATTGTTGGTGGAATCTACCATATGCTCAGGAGGACAAGGCATCATAAGCAAAAATTTTAGTTTCTCAAAGGACAAGATGGTGTTTAGGTTCCATTTTCAATCATTAAAGTTCTCACCGGTTAATTGGTTTTTGTCAAGTATCGATGATAAAGTTTTTTTAGACATTTTTAATTTATAATAAAAAGTCATATACCAAACATAAGCAAACATATCATAATAATTTAGTAAGATAACACAATCATGTAAAACATACAAATGTGTTTATGTGTCAAAACCTTGAAAATATCACAATCTTAAAATGACAATTCCCAACTCAAAATTCAACAAGCTCCTAGGGTAGTCTTGTCAAATTCAATCAGGAATGCGAATCCCTTCCTAATTAATACATGCCATCCAGAACCCGTATGATCCAGCATATATTAATAATCATTTTGTTGGCCATCAATTTTATTAACAGAGCTCCTGGGGAGGTTAATACTATTATGACACATTGTTAGGGCACTTAACGATTGGAAACTTCAAGCGAGAAGCGGTGTAACATTTCGACCAAATGGAACGCTATATTCCAAATGTAAGTGTTCAAAACAGCAAGGAAATGTAGAATGTGGTTTTTTCATTTTACGTTTCATGTGCGATATAATTAATAGTGGTATAGTAGCCCTAGAAAAAAAAAGAATTTTATACATACGTATATAAATAAACTTAGAATTGAGTGGGAACAATTTGTAAATGGTATGTCATGTTTAAATAAAGATAGTAGATAAATGATTGTAAAAAAATAGTTCAAATGTAAATGATCTTTGTAAATACCTTAAAATTTTAATATACATCATTTTTTTTAGATGCAATCAGGGCCTTGTAGCAATGGATAACAAACGAAACTTGATACGAACCCTGTCAAGAACTGATGCGACCCTAACCAAAATTGGTCTCCAAGATTGAAATTCCAAATCAGTTTAGTATGGAACCGCGACCCGATACCCAACAAGAAGCATGAACCTTAGTATGTGAGGATGCCACAATCAGCTATGGACGGACTGATTGATAAGTCTATGAATGCCACGGAAATTTTTGATAAGTTCAAATAGTTTGTTTAGGAACCAAAGAGAATTAAACCTCCAATTGTGTGTAAAAACTGATTACCATTGAATGAAATTCGTTACAATATATAGTAGTTTCTCCTTTGTAAATTTTTAGCTCCTAATTGCCCATGGAATTTCTGGTAAATCAATTACTAGCCAAAAAAATGCCTAATCTAAAGCAAATAAGGTAGGTTCCCTAAATAGCTTAAAAGCCTTACAATAATATAAAATAAAAAATGCATGTTTCTAAAAAAAAAAAGAAAACTAGACAATAAATAGATAAATAGCTGATTGTCGCCTCAAATTTGGAAAGTAACTGAAATGAAAAGTAGCTTGATTTATTTGCAGCCATATGATTACTCGGCCCCTTCTAGAACCTGAATCACGCATTTGTTGTCTGGATGTCACATGCAATTCCCTCAATGGGCCTCCATGTGATAGCTTGAGCCCAAGATGCTTGAATCAGCCCAAGAAGCCTTTTTTTGAACTTCTTCACACGAGCTCTCATAACCGGACCAATGGGAACTTGAATTGGATCTAAATATGTCTCATCCCATGTGCTCTTGCTTATGCTATTGATGTCCTCATCATTCCCCTCCTCTTGAGAGGGATTTGTCCTCAAATTGTCGCCTGCATCAAAAGGACTTACATCAGAAACATTCAAGGTGGCGCTTACACCATACTCACCTGGCAAGTCTAACTTGTACGCATTATCATTGATCCTTTCAAGTATTTGAAAAGGACTGTCCCCTCTAGGCAACAGTTTGGACTTCCTTTGTTCTAGAAACCGTTCCTTGCTTAAGTGCAACCACACCCAATCGCCGGGCTTAAAGACGAGCTTGTGATGCCCTTTGTTGGCTTGTTTAGCATATTGCTTAGTCCTTCGCTCGATGTTGAGTCTTGCCTTCTTGTATCTGCTTAACAAGGTCAACTTTTCTTCTTCCATCTAAATTCACACGCTTAGACAAAGGTAATAGTATTAAATCCAAAGGAGTTAAAGGATTAAAACCATAAACAATTTCAAATAGTGAAAATTGAGTAGCAGAATGCACAGATTGATTATAAGCAAACTCAACATGTGGTAAACACTCCTTCCAAGTTTTGATGTTCTTTTTAATGACAGCTCGCAACAAGGTTGACAAGGTTCTATTCACAATTTCTGTTTGACCATATGTTTGAGGGTGTCAAGTAGTCGAAAACAGTAGCTTAGTCCCTAACTTGGCCCACAAAGTCTTCCAAAAGTAGCTTAAGAACTTTGCATCCCTATCAGAAACAATTGTCCCAGGCATACCATGAAGTCTTACAATTTCCCTAAAGAACAAATTAGCAACATTGGAAGCATCATCTGTCTTGTGGCATGGAATAAAATGTGCCACCTTGGAAAACCTATCTACGACCACAAATATCGAGTCTCTTCCCCGTTTAGACCTAGGTAAACCTAACACAAAATCCATCGAAATATCAATCCAGGGTTTACTAGGTATTGGTAAAGGGGTGTACAAACTGTGCGGCTGCACTCTTGATTTAGCCTGCCTACAAGTTACACATCTACCACAAAGCCTCTCAACATCTCGTTTCATATGTGGCCAATAGAAGTGTTCTTGCAACACCGCTAAAGTTTTCATCACTCTAAAATGTCCCCTTAATCCTCCCCCATGTGATTCTCTCACTGGCAAATCTGTTAATGAACAATTAGGCACACACAATTTATTCTCCCGAAACAAGTATCCCTCATTCCTAAAGTACTTACCACTAGCAAATCTCTCAAAGCTTGATACTCAGTGCTAAAGTCACAGTCATTAGCATATAACTCTTTAATATGTTCAAAACACAGTAGTTTATCATTAAGAGTTGAGATTAAGACATACCTGCAAGAAAGCGTATCAGCAACGATGTTTTCTTTACCTTGCATGTAGCGAATGACATACGAAAATGTCTCTATAAACTCCACCCAACGAGCATGCCTCTTATTCAGCTTGTGTTGGCCTTTCAAGTGTTTCAGGGATTTATGATCGATGTGAATCACGAACTTCTTAGGCCATAGGTAGTGCTGCCACGTCTCTAGTGCCCGAACCAATGCAAACAACTCCTTATGCTTTGGGTAATTAAGAGTTGCCCCGTTCAGTTTCTCACTGAAATATGCTATTGGTCTCCCTTCCTGCATTAAAACGGTGCCAATTCCAACACCTGAAGCATCACATTCAATCTCAAAAGTTTTGAAAAAATTAGGTAAAGATAGCAATGGAGCATTAGTCAACTTCTCCTTGATTAACTGAAATGCCTTTTCTTGCTCTTCTCCCCATCTAAACCCAACATTCTTCTTGATTACTTCAGTCAATGGAGCGGCTATAGTACTGAAATCTTTCACAAACTGCCGATAGAAACTAGCAAGTCCATGAAAACTCTGTACGTTTCCCACACTTGTTGGACTCGGCCACTCCTGGATGGCTCGCACCTTTTCTTCATTAACCTGTATACCTTGAGCACTAACAACAAAACCAAGAAACACAAGCTTATCTGTGCAAAAGGTACACTTCTTGAGGTTAGCATACAATTTCTCCTTTCTAAGCACATCCAAAACAGATTTTAAATGTGCTACATGTTGGTCCATGTCTTTACTATAAATGAGTATATCATCAAAATACACAACAACAAACTTGCCAATAAATGCACGTAATACATGATTCATTAAACGCATAAATGTACTTGGAGCATTAGTTAGACCAAATGGCATTACTAACCACTCATACAGACCATATTTTGTCTTAAAGGCAATTTTCCATTCATCTCCCTCTTTCATGCGTATTTGGTGGTATCCACTTTTCAAATCAATTTTTGAGAACACAGAAGCACCATGCAATTCATCCAACATATCATCTAAATGAGGAATAGGATGTCGATACTTTACCGTGATATTGTTAATGGCTCTGCAATCTACACACATCCTCCATGTCCCATCCTTCTTAGGCATGCGTAAGACTGGAATGGCGCATGGGCTCATACTTTTTCTCACGTACCCCTTTGTCATCAACTCACTGATCTGCCTTTGAAGCTCCTTTGTCTCCTCGGGGTTGCTTCTATAAGCCGGTCGATTTGGAATGGAAGCACCAAGTACAAAATCAATCTGATGTTCTATTCCCCGAATTGGTGGCAAACCATCAGGCACCTCATCCAGAAATACATCCTCAAATTCCTGCAATAGAGACACAACAGAACTAGGCAATGCATGGTCAATTTCGTTAGAGTTTAAAAATGCCTCTTTGTACAAAAGTACAATCATTGGCTGATTTGAAAACAAAGCCCTTTTAATCTCACCACCTCTCGCATAGAAGTTTGTTTTTCTCTCTGCTTTTCTCTCATTGGCTGATTGAGAATTTTTTTTTTCAGCCCTCTCAATTTTCTCTCCTTTGCTCTCTTTGCTCTCCTTTTTCTCAGCCATCTCTTCTTTTTTTCCCTCACTGGCCAAACTCTCTCTCTGCACTCCCACTCTTGATTTTTCTCCACTCATCATTTTTCTTTTATCATTTTCTCTCTATAAGCTCACTTGGTCTTCATGGACCTGTTTTGGTGTTAACGGAACAAGAGTGATTGTTTTTTTATTGTGAACAAATGAGTACTTGTTGGTGAAACCATCATGTTTAACTCGCCGATCAAATTGCCATGGTCTGCCTAATAATAAGTGCCCAGCTTGCATCGGAACCACATCACACAAAACTTCATCTTCATATCTTCCAATGCGAAAAGAAACTAACACTTGCTTATGCACCTTTACCTCACCACTATCATTTAACCATTGCAATTTATAAGGTCGAGGATGCTTACTTGTTGGCAGCCCTAACTTCTCTACCATGGTTGTGCTAGCAATGTTAGTACAACTCCCACCATCAATAATCACACTACATACCTTGTTTTGGACATGGCACCTAGTATGGAAGATGTTTTCCCGTTGCACCTCTTCTTCTTCTTCTTTGGCCTGCACACTTAGAGCTCTCCTTGTAACCAACAATTCTCCTTGGGCAGCGTACTCTCATCGTCGGCATCCTCTAATGAAGGCATAGAATCGTTGTCTGAATCCTCGTCGGTTTCAACCTCTCCATTGTCCCGCATCACCATAGCTCATTTGTTCGGACATTAGCTTGCTATGTGACCCCTGCCTTGACATTTAAAACATTTAATATCACGATTCTGAGTAGTGGAGGAATTCGGATTTACCTTGATTCCCATGGCTGGCCACCTCTTGTTTTTGCAAGGTCTTTGGCTTGGTGTTGGGTTGCTTCTCATCCTTCCTCCATTGGTTCATTTTCCAAACGGATGTACTCGGGTTTTGGCTTGGACGTGTGTTACTACCCCTCCTCTTAAGTTGATTCTCAATTTTGACAGCCATGTGCACCATATCATCCAACTCCACATAATGTTGTAACTCAATGGCATTGTGAATTTCTCGGTTTAAGCCCGCCAAAAACCTTGCCATTGTAGCCTCCCGATCCTCCTCTATATTTACCTGAATCATCATAACCTCCTTCTCCTTATAGTACTTCTCCACACTCCGGTTGCCTTGCTTAAGATTTTGTAGTTTGTTGTATAACTCCTAGTAGTAGTAAGCTGGTACAAACCACTTCCTCATCATGGTCTTCATCTCTCCCCATGACTCAATAGGTGGCTCTCTATTTTGTCTCCTATTTATGACAAGTTGATCCCACCAGGTAATAGCATAATCAGAAAATTCAATTACAACCAGTTTTACCTTCTTCACCTCGGAATAGTTGTGGCAGTCAAAGACAAACTCCATTTTCTTCTCCCATTCTAAGTACGCTTCAGGATTAGATTTGCCTTGAAATGATAGTATCTTCATTTTTATGCCTATCAAACTATCATTTTTCTGGTTCCTAACTCCTCTATCCCGTCCAAATCTCCGATGACTACCCACTATATCTTCTCCTTCATCAAACTCTTCCCCATCAATCCCATAGTTGTCATCAACCTCTCCTCTAACCGGAACCCTTTCCAGCCTACGCGCATGAGGAACATGTTGTGGCTGTTCCACACATGCGTTTTCTATCCGGTCTATCCTCTCATGAAGCTATACTAACTCTCCTCTCAACAATCGTCTCATCTCCCCTATCATCGCTTCCATGAGGATTTTTGGATCTGTTGCACCAGAGGTGCCCTCAATAGTGTTCTTGCTATTGTTTGACATTTTTTTTTCTGCAAAACAAAGTAAGAAACAATGTAAAGGACCTTACCACACTCCCTTACATGTTTCACTTGTGAAATGGTTCACTCAATTTCACTCATGTTTGCACTCAATACTTTTTGACTTTTATCCACTATAATACTCTCGCCTCTCGTGCCTTTTTTTCACTCGTAAATTCTCACTCAGTTCCTATAAAACTAGTCAAATCAATATCAAAATTTTCTTGACAATTCACAAACAGATTACCAAGGAGGCTAAGAGTATAACAAGCAATGATAATTTGGGCTTTCGAAAATCACACCCAAAAGAAATGAAATTTGAGCAAAAATTTTGGTCTTGGTAGGGAATTCAATTTTGGGCTCCTTAAACCATGAATAACAAGAATCAAACAAAAATTTTAAGATGAGTCTCCAGACTTTTTTTTTTTTTTTTTTTTCGGATCCTATTGTCTTCTTCTTTCCCTTGTTTTTCTTTCTTTTCTTTTTTTTTTCTTTTCTTTTCTTTTAGTATCCTCTTTTCTTTTTTTTTTTAAACCCGACTTTGATACCAAATGAAAACTAAGGGAATGGATAAGCAAAACCTGATTAGAACCCTCGCTTTGATGCCAAATGATATGGACCCACCTAACTCTACCCCAGAAGCTGCACGTCCTCCTCAAGAGTAGGCTCTGATACCATATGATACGAACCCCGTCAAGAACTGACGCGACTCTAATCAAAAATTGGTCTCCAAGATCAAAAATTCCAAATCAGTTTAGTATGGAACCACGACCCGATGCCCAACAAGAAGCACGAACCTTGGTATGTGAGGAACGCCATAATCAGCTATGGACAGATTGATTAATTAGTCTATGAGCGCCACAGAATTTTTTGATAAGTTTGAATAGTTTGTTTAGGAACCAAAAAGAATTAAACCTCAAATTGTGTGTAAAAACTAATTACCATTGAATGAAATTTGTTACAATATATAATAGTTTCTTCTTTGCGAATTTTTGGCTCCTAATTGCCCATAGAATTTTGGGCAAATCAATTACCAAAAAAAAAAAACGCCCAATCTAAAGCAAATAAGTAAGTTCCCTAAATGGCTTAAAAGCCTTACAATAATATGAAATAAAAAACGCATGTTTCTAAAAAAAAGGAAACTAGACAATAAATAAATAAATAGTTGATTCTTCTTGCCACTTGTCACCTCAAATTGGGAAAGTAACTGAAATGGAAAGTAGCTTGATTTATTTGCAGCCATATGATTACTCGGTCCCTTCTAGAACTTGAATCACGCATTTGTTGGTCTGGATGTCACATGTAATTCCCTCAATGGGCCTCCATGCGATAGCTTGAGCCCAAGATGTTTGAATCAGCCCAATAAGCATTTCTTTGAACTTCTTCGCACGAGCTCTCGTAACCGGACCAATGGGAACTTGAATTGGATCTAAATATGTCTCATCCCACATGCTCTTGCTTGTGCTACCGATATGTATGTTATTTGATTTAGTATTTATCTTTTTATACCAAGTGTTTTATATTTATTCAAAAATTATACCTTTGATTTTTTTATCTTTTCGGATGTATACTTTTATACATTAAATTTAATATATAAATTTATATTTTTTCTAGTCAACACTTAATTTTGGCTTAAAGAATTTTAAAAATAGCCTCAAATAGAAAAATAATAAAACTTTAAAACATTTTAAAGTAAGATTTTGTCCTAAAAATTACAAAATAGCTTTAAAAGTAGGTTTTTTTTTGTGTTTTTTTCTGTATTTTATCCTTATTATTTTTAAAAGTTTTAATTTTTATTTCTCTTTTATCTAAAAGTAATTTGGTCATTTTAAATGCTAGAGTCCAATTATTAGCCTATATAAGATATATATTTGATAAGATAAAAAAATGAAAGGATATAAACTTAAATATGACGGTATAACAAGATACATATCCTGCTTTAGATATTTCCTTGGTTCCAGTGAGCATTACCAAAATTTAACCGTGAGGTATCAATCAAGCGCCATGGGCGCAGCTTTCAAGATTTTGGAGTTTCATATGATTGGGACCTAACATATATAAATCAAATACACTAGATAGACTTCAAGTCTTTGTTATAGTCTTCACTGTTCAAGAGAGAGAGGAGGAATGATAAAGAAGAGCAATTTGTTCAAAACAGAGCCGCAAATTAGTGGGAATAATGTAGGATCCCGTTATTTGAGACACCTCCATTACAATTCACTCAAAAGACTGGCAGTTCTTTTAAGGTAATTAACTCCATATTTTGAATTCAGGGGAAAAAAAAAACCTTATCTACTTGATTTTCCTTGAATTACTCAGTTACACATCCATTCAAAAGGAAAGAAGCTGTACAAAAAATGAAAAAAAGAACGAAAGCAGCATCTTATGCTGCTAAATTACAGGGAAAAAAAATTCCCTAATTAAAAAAAAAAATCATTTCCAAATTTTGACAAAAAAAGAAAAAAAAATCAGACATACAATCTGTGAAAGCTGTTACCTTGTAATGCAGACAAGAAGAAGATGAGCTCCTCCTCATTCCCATCATACTCAACCTGGTTCCTCATCCGGCGGTAGCTCGCTACGACTTCGTCCGGCAACACCTTCGTGCGGCATAGCGGACAAGTGGCGCAGTAATGCTGGAGCCACGTGTCCAGGCAGTCCTTGTGGAAAACATGGTCACATTGGAGCCTCCTGATCTTCTCCCCTTCTTCCAGCTCCGACAGGCAAATCCGACACTCCGGCCACATCTCCTGTGCCGGCGACGACCTTGGTCTCTTCCGGAATATGGCGGCGGGATTCTTGTCCTCGATGAGCTTAAGGTACTGCGCGGTGGTTATGACCCGCTTGTCGGGCTTCGGCTTTGAGCCAGTGACCGAGCGGATTAGAATTAGGAATTCGAGGAGGAGGAGGGTGAAGAAGACGAGGGACATGGTGTAGAGGCTGGAGAGGAACTTGAATAGAGCTGCCATGGCTATGGAAGAGAAGAGAAAAGAAGAAAAGAAAAAAGATGTAAGGTAAAATGAGATTATTTTTGTAGATTATATATGTGAGCATATATACAAGTTGGGTTGTGCATTATTGTACGTGGCTATCTCCAGTTTGTTACATTGTTTGGGTTGTATTGGGCATTTTGACCATATATATGTATGATATGGTATATTGATATGGCAATAATTCTCGAGTCTAAAGGTGCGACTTGTGGACCACAGAGAGCCTTCGTTCTTAAAACCTAAATGTAGATTTAATAGGCCGTTTCGAACTTCAGTTATAATTGACGTTTTAAATTTAACAACTGTAACATGTGAAATTATTATACTGTAGCATATGAGAACTTTATATTGTAACATATGAGATTTTTACACTATGGCAATTTTTTGTTTTTTACTATAGAGGCTAAAAGCTTTACGTACTGTTCACAATTGTAATTGATAGGTTGAAAAACAAAATAAGAAAACCAAGGAAACCAAAACAAATGTGTGTGTATAAATATGCAAAGAATTGAGGTTTTTTGTTTTTTTTTTTTTTCCATTGATAACGCAAAGAATTAAGTTCAGTTGCTGCGAATAATGTTTCCTTTTTAATAAAATTTTTACGCCAAGATATAAAAAAAATACCCACCCCGTGAAAGTTCTATTTTCAACGTCAAATATGTACTATTTTTGTTAATTAAGTGTGTGTATATATATTGATATAATTTTAACCATATTTAACGTTAACATATACTTCATACCCCTATTTTTAATTGTGAAAGTATTTGAATTATGAACATGAGATTCAGTCTATGATTTTATTCAATTAAAATTGAATAGTTTTTATTTATATCCATCTTTGGCGACACTTTTTTTTTTCTATAAAAAAATACTATTTTTTTTTTTAAAAGTGAAAAAAGCGATGCAGATATAAGTTACTATTGTGAGAAAATCCAGCCTATTTCATTCTTTGGTTAAATAATCCACGTTGTTCGTTTTACTTTTACAAAAATTCAACACTCTCGGACTCTTCTGCACCTCTTATCAAAATTTCACTCATAGACAATTTTTTAGTTGGGGGGTGAAGGTCCATTCACTTATGTAAAAACCCAACGTTTTTTTTTTTTTTTCTGTTTATATATATATGGGAGCGTCTATAGTTTTTACATCTAGATTATCCAAACAACGTAACGTTTTTCTATAGGATGATAACAATATGTTATATTAAATATAATATCAAACTTTGATAATCTAATGTTGTCATATATTTTGTTTTAAAAGAGGATTTAAAAAAGGATATACCATATCTTTAATGTGGCAACACCAAATTAAAAAAGTGTAGAAGATTTAAAATAGCTTCGCTTTTTTTAGAAATATTGCGACTCTATTTGAGGACCATAGTTTGGACCAAAAAATTCAGTCCAAACATGGTTCTTATTGTAACAAATGAGTTTGAATTGAGAATTTTAATTTGGACTAATTGTTCGAACTGATTTTTTCTTTTAATGTTGTCAAACACAAATTTATGTTTAGACTAAAATTTTTGGTTCAAACTATGATTCTCAAATAGAGTTGCAATGCTTCTAAAAAAACATAACTATTTCAAATCTTCCATACTTTTTTTAATTTGATTTCTCCATATTAAGGATATAATATATCCTTTTCTAGAACAAAATATACAATAACATTAGATGACCAAAGTTTGACATTATGTTTAATATAATACAATGTTATTATTCTTTCAAAAATCTTACATTGTGTGGACGGTTCGAAGGTAAGAACCATTGCCACTGCTTATATATATATATATACAAACGCGCACACACACACACACACACACACACACATATATATATATATTAACTTAAGGAAGGGATTCAAACTCTTTATTTTTTGATAGAGTCGAGTTTTAATTTTAGTATTTGCATACACTTAAAGTTAGAACTTATATCTCTAGGTAAAAAAAATTAAAGTAGCTATTTCAAACACAAATAACACTTTTTTGGTTTTTGTTTATTACTTTGTGTTTGGCATTTTTAGTTTAAACTAAAATTTTTGGTTGCTACACTATAAAGTTCTCACATGCTAGTGTCAAGCAAAAATGTGTTATACTATGAAGCACTCACATGTTACAGTGTTTTTAACTAATTAGTTCTATACAGATGAATAGCCTTGATTATATTCGTGAATACTAGTTTGTATAAATTATTTATACAAGTTAAAACTCAAATTGCTCATTTAAAAGTTTTAGACTGAGCCAAGACTGAATAGGATTTGCTAATAGTCAAAGAGGAAGTCAGCAAGAAATGAGAAGGAGGAAGAGGAAAGCTGGGGCTCGAACTTAAAGCCTGGGCTCTTAAATCACAACCATTAAGGAAGTTGAGCTTCAGATTGTGCAAGATTTGCATATTTTTAATGGATTGAAGAAGAAAGAATTGTGTTTTCTATGGGAGAGATGTAATTGAATGGGAAGAGAAAAATTTCCGTCGTCGCCAAGCTTGCTTCCATTCGCCTCCTTTTCCTTTTTCTCCTCGTTGTTCATTGACTCCTCTATGACTACTCTACAAATCTTGTTCCATTTCATGCTACCTATGTCATTCCCTATCCCATGTTCTATAAGCTCACTCTCACATCAATGAAGGAGTACCATTTCGTCTTAGCTTAGTTCACAACTCTTTGATGACCAATTTGAGTTTTAACTTTTGTCAAGAATTATTGACTAAAAAATAAAGAAAAAATGTTCAAGGGTAAATATACCAATTTTTAAAGTTTAGGAGGAAGATGACATAGTTACCATTATTTGGGGGGAAAATAAAGTTTATGGACGAAATGCAACAAGGGGAATTTGACTAGCATTTTAAAGTTCAACGGGCATTTTTGCTACCGTTTTAAAATTCAAGGGATGCACATAACAATTTTCAAAGTTAAGGAGGCAAGATAACAAAGTTATCAAAGTTCCAAGGGCAAAAATACAATTCAATGTTAATTTCATAGATGGTTCCTAAAATTTACTCTCAATCCAAGTTTAGTCCCTAACGTTTAAAAAGTCTCATTTTGATTGGAATCTATTACTTTATTTTAGTTATAGTCCCACTATTAGTTAGCTATTATTTTAGTTATAGTCCCACTATTAGTTAGCTATTAGTTAGCTTTTAAAATATTCCTTTAGTCTCTAATTTATTACTTTGTTTTACTTTTGATCCCCCTGTTATAACTAAAAGTTTTAGGGAGTAATTTGAAAAAGTTTAAGTGAAAAATTAATTATAATGATTTTAATGCATGTAATTAAAAAACAATTTTATGTTAGTGAGTTGAATTTTAATTTAGAAAAAAATAAGTTTAACTTTTTATATTGGATAATCACACATTTTAAATAATTAGTTTTGCATTTTAATTTGTATATATATATATATATATATATATATACACGTATATTTATTTATTGTGTTAGATAATTACAATTCAAAATATCATATTTACTATATATATACGTGCATATATAATATACTAATATTAAATATTCAAACTTACCTTTTTTAATAAAAGATTAAAACTCATTCAAATAACAATATGATAAATTTTTTTTTATATATATTTTTAGTTATATGAATCAAAATTATTTTGTATTTAGTTTCTCACTTAAGTTTTTTTTTTAATTTTTAATTCTTAATAATACTTTGCTAATGTAGAGACCAAAAGTGAAACAAAAAAATAGATTAAGAACCAAAAGTGAAATAAAATAATATATTAAGGACCAAAGTGGGATATTTTAAGAATATTGCATTAAATATTTTACTCTTAACTAATGAAAAAACCAAAACTACAACAAAGTAAAAAAAAGGGACTAAGTGAGACTTTTTAAATGTCGAGGACTAAAATAATACTGAAGGTAAAATTAAAAGACCATTTGTGAAATTAACCATAAAATGTTCCTACACCTAGAATACTTAATCTTCAGGCATGTCTAGTGAAAAAGGAGAGGCGTCTAATTCTAGCCTAGCTAAGTAGTGTCCATTTGGTAAATAGATTCGAATTGTGTTGATTTAGATTATTTCGATTTAAGTTTGTGATTTGAATTGCAATCTAAATTTACATTTGGATGTACATTTAAAGTGTTAGTTTGAATAAGGAATAAAAATAAAATTTGTGTTTAAATAAATAGCAGAATTTTTTTTTGATTTATTAACAAATCTAACAAAATCTTAATGTTCATTATATTAAAAAATATGTAATATAGATCTTAATTTATTCCTCTTTTCATTAGGAATGTAATGAACGAATAATCATCTCAATCGGATATTAAATGAAGAAGTTATGATTTTTTTCCTCAAATAGAGGAGATAGAATTTTAGCTTTTACTATAACAAATATATCTGAGTTCTTTGAGGGAGGGGGGTGATTTATTTGAGATGAATTTAGGAGAAACAAACATGTATCCAAAAAATTATATGAACTTAAAGTCCAAAGAGTTCACTCAATATGCCAAACAAACAAGCCCGTAGTAATTCGTAAAATATATATGTTGGGGTCCAATAGATTCGTGAGGTATGACTTTGTTGAAGGAGTATACATGTTGGGCTCCGATTTGCTAAGGTTGCTAATGAGGTGGCTAGAGTGATGGGTGAGTTTGTACGACAGATCCTCCAATGGGTGCCCGGGACGATTAAGCCCAGATTGAGCCGAAGAAGATGGCTTCTAGGACTCGCTCTATTGTTGAACAATCAAAATGAGACCTACAACAAAAAACCAAGAAGACACAAAAAAAAAATATAGCAATGGAGGAACTATCCTAAACGGTGATGTTGGGAGGAGTAGTCAATGGTTGATGGAGAAATGGCTTTAGAGGATGAAGGCAAACCTGCCTTTGTCATCCAATCTCATTTATTTTTGTAGATCGATGAAAGGAGAACTGATATAAGAAGTTTTGGAGTTTTTCGAGTTTCTTAGAAAATATACTCTGGAGCCAAATGTAGGTTGCCTCCGTTGCTAAGTTCAGCAAAGGGGAGTTGATATACACGGTTCTATCTTTCTTCGGGTTTTTCAAAAAATATGCTCCGTAGGTGAACACAGGTCGCCTCCGTCATTGCGTTCAGCAAAAGGGGAGTTGATATATGTGGTTTTAGAATTCTTCAAGTTTTCTAGAAAATATGCTCTAGAGATGAACGTAAGTCGCCTCTGTCATTGGGTTTGACAAACAGGGAGTTGAAATACGTGATTCTAGAGTTCTTCAAGTTTTTGGAAAATATACTTTAGAGCCAAACACAAGTCGCCTCCACCGTTGTGTTTGGCAAAAAGGGAGTTGATATGCACGGTTCTAGCATTCTTTGGGTTTTCATGAAAATATGGTCTAAAGGCAAACATGGATTGCCTCCATCGTTGAGTTCAAACCATCAAAGAGGGGGCTTGAATTCCAAAAATTCTTAAGATTGGTGATGAACTTTGACAAGACTTCTAAGTGTTTTAGTAGTGATTTAATAAGGTTTTGGAGAAGATAGAATGAGTAATGAGGGAGGGACTCAAAAGGAGCTGACGAGTTTTTTGAAAAATTTTCAAAAAATAAGCTATGAAAATGGTGTGAGGAAATGGGCTTAAGTTCCCCTCCACCCCCTGCCCCATGGTGTTGTGGTGAAGAAAGAGGAAGAGAGATATTTATAGTGAAGGTGACTAACTTGCTTTGGAGCTAGTCTCCAAGTGCTTCAATACACATGCTGGCTCCGTTTCCCTTCAGGGAAAGCAACATCAGGTTCTTTTAGAGGTTGATTTCTAGGTTGACCAAAAACAACAAACATTTAAGGTTGCTCTGAAGCTCTTCTAAACCTGATTCTCCTAGCTGCTTTGACTAAGTTTGACCGTCTATTTCTAGAGGGCTGACAAGCATGCTCCCCCCTCTGGCTCCTAGTTTCTCTATTTTCGACAAGTCTAAAATTTTTGCCACATCATCATGATTTCTTCAAAATTTTAGGCAAGAATTGGTTACGGAGGCGCATGCGGAGCCTCTAACGATGGACTTTTGATTTGGACGAAAATTATCTTAACACAAACGAGGCCCCTCCAGAGACATGCTAGGTGCTTCGAAGGATTGCTACATATATTTGGCGCATTGTCATTGGTTTTTTCTTGGCATTTTTGTTACGAAAATGATTTCTAGACTTGGGCTTTGACCCCTTAAGCTATGCCAAGGCAAAAGTTTTTAGGCTATTCTAAAGGACAAAAGGAAAGCTTTTCAGTTATTTTCCTCCATCACCCATTTAATTTAGTTCAATAAATTTCAAAATCCCCCAAGTGGGACTCGAAATTGAATTGAACCAAAACAAATGGACTCATTTGACTACTCATGGCTAATCAAGCCATGATCCATGATAGTTTCTCAAGCATGGGTTTGGTCCACAAAGCAAGCCCGTTGATGCCATAGGACGAGGATGTTAGGCTTGGACCATCGAAGGGCTTAGGTATGAAATTGGCCACAACAATATATATATATATATATTTATTTATATAGGGTTATTAAACCTAATGGACTCTAAACTTTAGAGACTTTTTTATTTTGCCTTCTAAACTTTAAAAACCACCACTTTGCCCCTTGAAATTTTAAAACTCCTCACTTTGCCCCCTCGAATTTTTAAAATCACCATTTTTCTCTTATTTTAAAGCTTCTCATTTTGTCCTATATTTTCCATTTTCCATTCAATAGACAAATTTAAGGCTATGTATTCACACATGGGTCACTTGCAAGGGGCAAAAATAAGAATTTATTACTCTCAAGTTTTGTTACATGCTTATACTCTCATTTAACGTTATGTTTTTTAGCTACTCTCATTTAAGAAGAATCTATATGCACATTTCTTCTCGATATTGTTCGTCGATATCTCTCATATTTAATGTGTGACTCATATTCTTTAGTACTCAAATTCAGATATTGGTGAACAATATTGATTTATTAAATGAGTTACACATTAAAAATAAGAAAACAATATGCATGCAAACCCTTTTAAATGAGAATTCAGATAAAAACAAAAGCGAAGTGAGAGTGTGAACTTGAAACGAAATTTAGAAGTGATAAAATTTTATTTTTGCCCTTATATGTGACCCATGTACGAATCATGTGGGTTTAATTTCATCTATTTGAATAAAAAATCAAGAATTTAGGAGACAAAATTAGAAGCTTTGAAAGTTCATGAGCAAAATGGTGATTTTAAAAATTTAGGGGTAAAGCGATATTTTTCAAAATTTAAGGGATAAAATGAGTGAGATCTTAAAGTTAAAGTTTAAGAGTTATTAGTATTGATAAGCCATGTGTGTGTGTGTGTGTATATATATATATATATATATAATATGCCTTCAACAAAAACCCAAAATCAACAACAGTCGAAATTAGACCATCCCTTCAATATGGTCAAAAGGTCAAAATTCTTCTTGGCAGATTCCCCACCCCATCCATTTCTAATCAATGCGAATGTTGGGGCATCACATGGGAAAGGACAAGAAGGTGATTCCAACACTAACTAAAATACGTACACCTATATTTTTTTAAAGAAAATATAGATATATATATATACATACACGAGGTGCTTTGTATTTTCCATTGACAAAATGTACACGATTTTTTTTTTAACAAGTAATAAAAGAAATGTAAAGGAGTTGTTTCGGGTACATCTTATCAAGTATGTGCGTTTCTAGAGTTCAAACAAAGATTTTTCCTTGTTTTTGACAGCTGTATATCCCAAGAAGGCTTTATCTTAATTCTTGAAAAGAAAAAATAATATCCTTTTTCCCCTTTTTTCATTGCTTTGCATTAGGATTGCTAGACACGTTTCCTCTTTCTTAAGGATATGTATGTTGGAATAAAATATGAAACGCAACGGAAACAATGGATCGTTGACAAATAAAAATTATTTTAAAATTTTGTTCATCGAGAATAACTATATAATTTTAATTAATAATAGAAAGCTTTGGAAATTTTTTTTACCAACCTTTTGAAGACTATTAAGGTATCTTAGCTTTTCTCCTTGACACCACGATCTTATAAGCTGGGCCTCCATACAATGGAAAGACAAGTGGGTATCAAACTGTAAGAATAAATTAACCTCACACTTTTTTGAATCTGCTATGTACTCAACACATGAGATAGCAGACTCTTTTTTTAGAGAAGAATTCTCAGTCTTTCTTTATGAGTATTCTGCAAAAGTTACGTAAATGATAGATCTATTAAGATAACTGTTATCTCTTCCTTTTTATATCTAAGTAGTTAGTTATTTTTTAATTAATTTCAAATTTAAAATAACCACCATATCAAATATATGGGGAAGGGATATACTCTACATTCCTTATCCTTTTAATATTCTAAAAACGAATCATAAAAAAAAATTTCTTTGAAACTTTTATTTAAATATATATATATAGTTTACGTAAACTTACGTTTACGTTACTTCTCTTTTTTATTTTTTTTAATATATATATATATATATATATAAAAGTTTAAACGTTTAAACGAAAACTTCGTTTATGTTAACATATATATATATATATATATTATATATATTAATATATTATAAAATCTTATATATAAATAAGATTTGGTACAAAACTATATATATATCTAAATTCAAAAAAATAAATAAATCATATTTATTTAAAATTAGATTTTTAAATTAATCAATTAATTATTTAATTTTGTGTCCAAATAGGAAAAGACAAAAAGGTAGTCTCACCACACATATGTCACACACAAAATTAAAATTATATTCAAATAATCTCATTTTTCAAATATTATTAATTAATTAATTTAAAACATACATTTAACTAATCCAATCAATTAATCAATTAACTGATGCTCAGTTAAATTGTGACACCATTTATCACATTAGATTATGTGTCACAGAGAATATTTTTCTATGTCACATTAATAATTCAAGTGTGAAATAATTAATTCAGAATTCAATAATTCTAAATTAAATTTGTATAATTCATTCTATGCATCAAATCCAATATAACATCATAGAGGTGGCATTGGGGGCTTATGGACCTATAACTCAAGCTCCAATAAATTTAACAATTAATCAAACTCTTTAATTAATATACCAATTTATTAGTTTTAGTATTACTCTACTAAAAACTTGATACTGAACTCTTGAGATTATAATAAAATTACTCAAAGAAAATTAGCTAGTAGTCCATTGATATAATCATTTCATATAAGTTAGTCCTCCATATATAGTTCATAATAAGAGCTAGGTTCAATTTTCGTTTACCTCTCTTATTATATCTTTATCCTTGAGTTCCAATAATTCTTTAATGAATAGTTAATTCATAATCTTATTATAAACGAGTGCTCTACTGTTCAAACCTTGAATTATCACTCAAGAGAACTATTTTTTTAACTTCCATAAGGAATGAATGGATTCCATATATATATAATATTATTCCCAGCCATTTATTACATTACGTTTCTAAGATGCTAAGTTATGATCTGTATTCAGACAAATCTTATCATGCAAGTCAAAAAACATAATGTCATAAATAAGAGTCTAATAAATACTCAGGATTAAGACTGTTAAATATATGATCATCATAGTAATAAATTTGAATACTCTATTTTATAACGGATGATTATTAGAGATTCATAATTTATTTGGTCCAGTCCTATATAATCTCATTATATAAAGTACTTCTAATCCAATGTCTCTACATTAATAGCGCAGATAAGACTATTTCATTCTAAATGAAATTGGACCATACTTGTAATATTTAATTAAAGATCCCAAACTTTAATCAAGTATTACAGACTATTTAAATTATTATCTATAAATTTTATCTCTAAGCATATAACACTTATATGCTAAATTTAGATGTGTGTGAAAAAAGTACACTGTTTTGAGAGGTGAATTGAAATATAACAACTTTTTTTAGCATATTTTGGGAATAAAATTATGTAACAATTGTTATAATGATTTTTATTTTTTATGCTGTAAAATTTCATGATAATTATTATACTAATTTGAATTATCACTATGTTTACGATTTTTCTATATTTCTAAATTTTTTGTTATCTTTCAATGTAAATAATTACATTTTGCTATATGCTTCTGCTTTTTGGATTAGGTTTACAAATTGTACATGGCGGAAAAGAAGCACAAGCCCAAGCCTTATTTAGTACTGCACTTTTTGGCTCCTTTGTAAAAGCTACACCGATTTCAGAAATATCCATCGTCCTTGGAAAAGAAACACTTTTAGGATAACAAATATTCATACTTCCATGTTTACTTTGTTTGGAAGAAGATGTGAATGTGTCCAACTGAGGAGCTCTATTGATAGTGCCAATTTTTGCACCATCAAAATTAAATTAGATGGTGTAAAATGTTTGAGGGTGTTAGGAAACATGTTTCGAACTAATGATTCAAATAATAAGGAAAATACGTAGCCAAAAAAATTGCCTAGTTCTTCACAGCCTGTATTAGCTATTCTTTAGGATGTATATTCTATCATATCCCTATAATTAGGAAATCAATAATTAGTCAACACTCATATCCCTGTAATTATGAAATCAGTAATTAGTCATATCCCTATAATTAGGAAATCAGTAATTAGTCAACACTTATATCCCTGTAATTACAAAATCAGTAATTAGACAATACTCATATCCCTATAATTAGGAAATCAGTAATTAGGCAATAATGCTCTTTCTGTTTCTTTTGCTTATCTTGCCAGTGTATATATTGTAATTTTTCTTATCGATAAACAAACTGAATTCCATTCAATTTCAATCAATTTTATGGTACTAGAGCCATTGTAGAACCAAAAAAAAAAGGTTCTACAACTGATCCTCTCAAGATGGCCAGCACTCCGTTAGCATCAGCCAATACTCAAAATGAGTCCAATTCTCCCACTCTATCTCAATCCCAACCATCACTCATCAATCCTCTAGAAAACACCTCTCCTCTATACTCTATCAATACTGCCACTCAAATATCCATTAAACTCACACCTTCTAACTACACGTCATGGCGTTTTCTGTTTCATGCCATTCTCGTAGGTTATGATCTTATGGGCTTCATCAACTGCTCGCGACCATGTCCACCACCTACCGACATGCCAGGTCAGTCTCTATGGATTCGTCAAGATCAATTGATCTTAAGTGCAATTGCTAGTTCCATCTCTCCAAATATTGTACCTTTCATTGCTTCTGCAAAAACATCATAGGAGGCATGGATAATTTTGGCTAACACATATGCCAAACCAACTAGCAGCCGCCTAAATCAACTCAAGGAGGATCTTCGTGTTCTTCAGAAAGGAACAAAATCAATTACGGAGTATATGCAACCAATCAAGATCATTGCTGATGAGCTTGCCATGTTCAATGTACCGATCGACAATGAGGACCTTGTGTTTAAAATTCTAGCCAGCCTTGATGATGACTACAAAGATCTATGCTTGGCCTTATGTGTATGGGAAACTCTGGTCACGTTTGATGAGTTGCATGAAAAACTCTTAAATTATGAAGCATACATCAAGTTTGAAGCGCAAACGAAGCAAAGTCTTCCCGATATGCTTGCCTCTGCCAATCCTGCTCAAAAATCTAGCCCATCTTCCTTTAAAATAACCACCAACACCGTCCAAATCAATCATCTCCTCATAACCAAAATCGCCAATTCTTCCAAAAAAACACTGCCACCCCTCAATTCCCACATAACGTAAGACAATCCAACTCACAACACCAAAACACTCGACCTTACCTTGGGAAATGTCAACTTTGTGCTCAACAAGGACACTCTGCAAAGTGATGCTCTACATACAAATATATGCCTTGGAATCACACTCCACAATCTAATATCTCATCAACCTACTCTCCTTAAGCCCACTTTGCAACCCCCGCTGCACCTTCAACCACTGAATGGCTCTTAGACTCTGGTGCATCTCATCATGTCACCTGTGATCTTCAAAATCTATCTCTTCATGCAGACTATCCTGCACATGACAATATCATGATTGGAGATGGTACCAGTCTTCCAATCACCCACACCGGTTCCACATCTCTATCTTCCTCTTCAAAACTTTTTCATTTAAATAATGTTCTTTGTGTTCCATCCATGAAACAAAACCTGATCTCTGTTTTCCAATTATGTTCAAATAATAATGTTTCTGTTGAATTTTCATCCACATCTTTTTTTGTGAAGGATCTTTGCACGGGGGCAACAATCTTAAAAGGGGCAACTAAGGACGGTGTCTACAAGTGGTCGTGTTCATCACCATCCACATAGCCTGTTATAGCCTTCTCTTCTCTCAAAGTGTCAGCCAACCACTGGCACCACTGCTTGGGTCATCCGTCATCCTCCATTTTGAGTCATCTTATGTCAAATAAAACATTACCTATATTGTCGTCTGATTTGTCTAAATTTTCTTGTAATTCATGTCATTGCAATGAAACTCATAGATTACCATTTTCTTCCTCATCTCTTACTAGCTCACGTCCTCTTGAATTACTGTACTCTGATGTTTGGACCTCACCGGTTACTTCCATTGATAGCTATAAATACTATGTGATATTTTTAGACCATTACACTCGTTACATTTGGCTCTACAATTTTTTTTAAAAAAAATCTGACGTTCATGACATCTTTACAAGATTCAAGGCACTTGTTGAAAATTTTTTCAAAAACTCCATTGTTACACTCTATACTGATAATGGGGGTGAGTATATTTCCCTCAAGTCTTTTCTTGCAACCAATGGAATTTCACATCTCACCACTCCACCACATACACCTGAACACAATGGCTTTTTAGAACGCCATCATCTTCACATAGTCGAAACCGGTCTTACTCTTCTTCATCATGTGCACATACCACTCATTTTTTGGTCCTACGCTTTTAGGACTGCGGTTTATCTTATCAATCGCATGCCCAAAACCAATCTCTCCATGATGTCATCTTTTAAAAAATTATTCGGGCATCCACCAAACTATCTCAAATTAAAAATTTTTGGGTGGCTTTGTCATCCTTGGATTTGGCCATATGGTCCACACAAACTTGCATCGCGTTCCCAACCATGCATTTTCATTGGTTACTCCTCTACCCAAAGTGCCTACCACTATCTTGATCCTCACTCTCAAAAAATCTTTTCCTCTAGATATGTCACATTTGTTGAGTCGATTTTTCCTTTTTTACATCAGCAACTAAATCTCCCTCGTCCCACAAACACCACACTAGAACAATGGTCCACTCCCCACTCCACTCTTCCTACCACTTCTCCCAATCAATCAGTTACTCTAAGCCCTTCTCAGACACATTCCTTTCCATCTTTTCTATCCCTTCTCAGACACATTCCTTTCCATCTTTTCTATGGACAACTAACCAAACCCAGCTCCCCTTTCCCTCTACCTCGACATCGACCCAATCGGCTGCACAATCCCAAGATGGTAATGACATGCCTGCTTTGATGACCTCTCCTTTGAGCCACTCACAAGGTAACCCCGATGCTACTCCCTCTTCACCCTCTCATGCCTCATCTTCCTCAAGCTCAACCTCTCTTCCCTCTTCCAATAATCCAACAAACCGCCCATTCCACCAACTACTAATATGCATCCAATGAAAACTAGAGCAAAAAATAACATACATAAAACCATACAGAAACTTAGCCTTGTAACCGTTCTTAACCCCACCACTGATGTCACACCCACCACTATCACTCAAGCCCTAAAGTAACAAGAAGGGTGTGAAGCTATGTCTGATGAGTTCAATGCTCTTTTACGCAATGGAACATGGAATTTAGTTCCTCCTCACTCAGCTCAAAATCTTGTTGGATGCAAATGGGTTTTTTGAATTAAAAGGAACCCTGATGGCTCTATTGCTCGTTACAAAGCTCGTCTCGTCGCAAAGGGGTTCCATCAATGACTAGGTGTTGATTTCCACGAGACCTATAGTCCAGTCATTAAACCCACCACAATTCAACTGGTTCTTTGTCTCGCTCTATCCCGTGGCTGGCCTCTCAAACAATTGGACATAAACAATGCTTTCCTACATGGTCACCTAAGTGAAGATGTCTACATGTATCAACCTCCTGGTTTTATTAACAAAAACAATCCCAACTACGTTTGTCATCTTAAGAAAGCTCTTTACAGACTCAAACAAGCACCTTAAGCATGGTATCATGAACTTTGACACTTTCTCTTATCGGTTGGGTTTGTTAACACAAAGTTAGACACTTCACTTTTGTTCTTTCAACAAAAGCACTTGACCATGTATCTTTTAGTGTATGTGGATGATTTAATTCTCACAGGTAGCAATACAAATCTTCTCAACAACTTCACCGCTCAACTTGCTGCCAAGTTCTCGATAAAGGATCTTGGAGACCTTTCCTACTTTTTAGGCATGGAGGTCCTTCCTTCATCAACGGGAATTTTACTGTCTTAGCGAAAATACATACATGATCTCTTGGAGAAAACAAATATGCTTGATGCTAATGACATCCACACACCCATGTCTCCAAACAATGTTCCAAAACTTCATGATGGCACCTCCCTCACTGACGAAAAGGAATATCGGTCTATAGTTGGTGGCTTACATTATCTCTCCCTCATGCGACCAGATATTGCCTTTACTATCAAGAAGTTATCTCAATTCATGCATTGTCCTACAACTCAACATTGGTTCACTGTTAAACGTCTCCTTCGATATCTTCGCGGCACAATCAACCATGGCTTATTTCTTCGACGTCACTCTCGCATGACACTTCATGGCTTCTTTGATGCAGATTGGGCTGGTAACATTGATGATCGCACATATACCAGTGCTCATATTGTGTTCCTCAGTCACAATGCAATCTCCTAGAGCTCCAAGAAACAAAGAACAGTTGCTAGGTCCTTTATTGAAGCTGAATACCGAGCTGTTGCTTCCACAACCACTGAAATTGCATGCCTCCAATCATTGCTACACGAACTTGGAGTTCAGTTGCCCACTGTTCCTGTTATTTATTGCGACAACATCGGTGCTACTTACCTCTGTGCAAATCCTGTCTTCCACTCACGCATGAAACATATTGCGATAGACTTTCATTTTGTTTGAGATAAAGTACAAAGTGGTGAACTACGTGTCTCTCATGTCTCCTCCAATGATCAACTTGTCGATGCTCTTACCAAGCCTCTTCCTCGCCAGCAGTTGCAGTCACTACAAATTAAGATTGGTGTTCAGCCACCGACCACCATCTTGAGGGGGCATAATAAGAAAAATACATAGCCAAAAAAATTGCCTAGTTCTTCACAGCCTGTATTAGCTATTCTTTAGGATATATATTCTATCATATCCCTATAATTAGGAAATCAGTAATTAGTCATATCCCTATAATTAGGAAATCAGTAATTAGTCAACATTCATATCTTTGTAATTACGAAATCAGTAATTAGACAATACTCATATCCCTGTAATTAGGAAATCAGTAATTAGGCAATAATGCTCTTTCCGTTTCTTTTGCTTATCTTGCCAGTGTATATATTGTAATTTTTCTTATCAATAAACAAAGTGAATTCCATTCAATTTCAATCAATTTTATCAAATTGGCAAATCAAATATTCGAGATCATTGTAGGAAAACGTTTAATACAAAACCCTTAGGTTATGTTCCTGGACAGGCTCTACTTCTCCCACATGTTTAAAATACATTACCTAATAACCTTTTTTATCCTCACTTTTCCTTTGCATGTGTATATATATTTTTTATTTTCCAAAAAGACATAATGCCTTCTTCCTTCTTCTCCGATGCTGCGCCAAGAGTGTCTCATGCTTCTTGGATCTGAAGTCAAACCATTGGCAATGTCTTTAGGTTCCATTTAAATCTTTTTTTTTTTTTTTTTTGAGATGTTGACAAGTCTAAACTTTAGATAATAGTAAATTAGAAATATATTTTTGTAAATAAAAAGAAAACCATTAGAGGGGATCTTGTCCCTAGACCTTTATGCAATCATTTAATTAATTGAATAGCTATATTTTTTAAGATTTTGGATTTCGCCAGTCAAAAGATTGTGGGGCTTTTATCTGGTACAAAATTCATATAAATGTCCACAAGATTTATTAGTTCATTTTTTCTCCTACTAAAAAAGGAACAGACTAGATTTTGAACGTCAGTAGATGGGTTGATCGGAAGTTGCTTCAGTTTGTTTGTCATTGAGAGAGGGATTCGAGACTTTAGTCATATTTTTCGTTGAGAACCCAAGGAGTCTCATGTTATTGGCAAAGATATAGGACGTAATTTTCTGTGACCGAACAATGTGTAATTTATGCTTGGCCGTGAAGTTGAGCACTAAATGATCAAATAACCGTTAAATTAATCGCTATTGATAGTGCACTTAAGCTAGGCACCACTAAATCATCTCCTTGTTTACTTTTGGTATATTAGTTGATTATACTTTTTGGTACAACAGTGGTTTACTTTGGGTACACCCGTGTCCTACTTTTTGTTCTTTGGCGAAATTGGGCAATGCCGATTCCATCGTTGATGTGACACCACCAGGTGGAGACGCTCTATATCCGACATAGAGCTGCACTAAAACCAATGCATTCTTGTGTTAGAAAGGCAAGTTAGATTCAATGCAACATCGGGGAAGAAACATGCTAAGTTGCTGGATGATAAGGGCTGATTCTCAGTCGTTGTTGGCCGTGGCTTTAGCCACCATGGTGGGGTTAAGAGGATAATAAGAAGAGAGAAGAGAGAAGAGAGAGAAAGATGAAATATGAGATTACAAGAGAGAGATAGAAAGGTGGGCGTTCAAAGAGTTTGTTTATTGAAAGTGGTATATTTTTTCCATTAACTCTAAAGGTTCTTGAATATTTGAGTTTGTAGTGATAATTCAGTTCTTGAACTAATTTTGTAAGTGTTGATGACTATATATGTAATAAATCTATCCGAAGGCCTAGGCCCTAGATCTTCTCCACCAATGTGAATGGGCTTGATATATACACCCAAACTATGCTCAGGAAACTCCCGTAGGTAATGGTTTGTTGGGCAAGGATAAGCAAGTATGGGCCTGTTCTTTTTAGCCAACTTCAATTTTAATGCCACTTGAGGTTTGAATGAGCGTTAAAAATCCAAAAAAAAAAAAAAAAAAAAAAAAAAAAACCACAAAATAAGA
>CAMOHE010050698.1:0-24200 GCA_946598075.1 Artocarpus hirsutus | reverse complement strand
TTAATTGCTACGAAACGGCCGCTGCGAAGCTTTCCTTTGTAAACAGAGCCAAAGCCTCCTTCACCTAGTTTGGTCTTGAAGCCTTCCGTCATCTTTCGAACCTCTGAATATGAATATCTAATAGGCATTAGGTTATTATGACTCCGGAGAAATTCTTCAATGCCTGTGTATAGTGATAAGTGTCGTCGTCGCCACTTATAGATGATAAGGCCAATCACAAAGGAGATCCCGAGAATCGTTCTTGGCGTCAATAACATCACCACGACTGAAAAAATCAGGATAGTATAATTATCTTTTTCCCAATAAAAACTGAACTGTAGATAGAGATATAAATAAAAATAGACAGGATCTTCATCATACATTGCAATTCCACACAAAGCCAGAAGTCCGTAATTATTGTCCCCATTTCACGTAGCAACCTGTCCACTGGAAAAATCAACCGAAGATCATGAGCCATACAAATTAACTAGAGATTCTCATATTGGGCATACTAGTAAGTAGAAACATGAGCTCTGCACGTGTTTCATCTTTTTTGAAAATTTAATAAGAGTAAATTAGGGGAAAAAGATTCATAAAAAGATAAAAATAAAAAAACAAAACATAAATCAAAACGCATGCTAAATAAACAGTGTTCTGTGTGTATATAACACGTTAATGATACCTTGTTTATACAATAACAAAAAATAATCGTTATTTACAGTAAAAATGATGTAATGACCGAAAAAATCCTAAAATTAAATAATGTAACTTACATGTTTAAATCAAGAATTTTCATGAATTTTATGATTAAGGATTTATGGAATTCATATTAATATTATAGAATTTGATAAGAAAATATTTAAGTTAAATTTATTAATTTTTATAATTTAAAAATCCGATTGATAATTTTCACTGTGATTTAAGACGGAAGAAATTTCAATCCGTAGATAAACTTGGGAATTTAAAATCTAAAAATTTTCAAGTACAATATAGTGTTAGTATTGTATCAGGAAATACTCTAACACAAAATAAATTCTTAATTGCCTATTAATCAGAAGATAGAGTTATGCAAGTGGTATTTTCGGTGAAAAAATGCTATCTGAGTTTGGGAAATTAACACCGTAAAGAATAGGTCAATATTGAGATAGAGTGCCAAAAAATATCAATTTTGTTTATTCAGTTTAAGAATGATTTTTAAATTAAAAACAAGTTAACTTTAGTACGCAATTAAAGTTTACCTCATCTATTGTGGTTTAAAGGTTGTTGTCGCTTTCCTTTTGGAATTATTTTTGAGGCTCAGTCATGGGGGTGATATTATGGCCATTTTTTATGCTCATCTTGCTAATTGAGATTTATTATAGTTTGAAGTTTATTCTTCCAAGCTTTTCATTTTATGAGGCTGCATCTTTCATCGCGCCTCATCTTTCATCATTGTTCACTCGTAGAGTTGTTTCAAATTAAAAACCCTAATTCTATTGAGAGGAAACAAAAATACAAGAAGAAAAATAAGCAAAAACAAATACATAAAATTTATAGCGTTTCATTCTTAATATGAGAGTTATATTTATTTTCAGCCATCATTGAAAAAATTCACTATGATAAAGAGGAAGCTTACAAGAGAAAGTCAAACACTACTCTTAACACTCCATGTTTTCTCTAAAACTTCTCTTTTATATGTAGAAAAACTAAGGCAACCGAATTTTACAAGTGTGAAATCCTGAAACGACCATTAATGAAATATTGGTCAATCCCGGTAATCTTATCCTTAATTAAGAATAATTCATAAGGATATTAAATTATGCTCTACAACATAACAACCATGTATTAAAAAAAAACAAAAGGAAGAAGATTCAGCTAATAAATCCTGTACTCCGAGCAAGTTGTCAATACAATGATTAAATTGCCCTTTGTTAATCTCCCTTAATTGGTAGCTTACTTCTATGTTCAGGAGAAAAGACTTAGAGGCTTAGAGAAACATTAAACGATAAGCTTAGATGACTCTGGAAAGTTCAGGAAATTGGCCGCTCATATCTTTGGGTTAATCCTAACTTCAACAGTGATTCAGAACGTGATTGTACGTATTTGGGCTTCTCGTCAGTTGATGAGTCTCATTTTGTTTCAGTTGGTTGCATTTTTTTGGCAGGAACCATTTTTTTTATTTGAGATTATTTTGTATTCATTTTCTTCACTTTAATAATATTGAGTTGGGGCTTAATGGGGAATAAGGTGTTACATAAATAGCACGCAACAATGAAAGAATTTTTTAGTCCACTTTCGTAATATCTGTTCTCTCTTTGCATTAAAAATAAAAATAAAAAAAAGAAAGCTAGTTATTTTGCATCTTTTTAATTCTCTCTAACTTAAAATGTAAAAGAAAAAGTCTTACCCGTCCATTTGCATGCGATATAGACACGATTTGCCAGAAATATGCATGTCGTAGAAGAGTCGCCTAGTAATTAAACAAGAAATAAGAGAAAACTGATCAGCAAATTGGATACTTAAGAAATTACAGGATTAGGGATGAGTAGGGGGTATCCTCACAAGCATGGCCAATCTTTTCCTGAATGCCTTGCATCCCTGCATGTGACACGACAATTAGTGAAAACCTATGGCAACATTTTTTTTTTATTAAAGAATAAAATTTATTTGAAGTATTTATTTATTTTGGGTATCGGGTCGCCTATGCCATGCACTTTTATTAATTTGAAAGAACTTCGAAACTTAAAATCATAAAAGATCTGAAAAGAAATAGAAAACAACCTAACAAAAATAAAATAATATTATTGCAAAGTTAGGAGCATTTATTGTTTACTCATCCTTTTTTCTAAAAGTAAAATAAAAAGGTAACGATTGCTTTCATTGAAAGAATGTCTTTAATCCCTGCACGATCACACAACAAGTGAGTACAAATGGCAACATTTCTTTTTTTGAACTAAAGCAAAAAGTTTATCAGACTAAATTTGAAAAGAAAAATACAGTTTACAAACGTCAATCAGAAAAGATATACAAAGAATTAGGAAAAAAAAACCTAACAAAAATAAATTAAATAAAAATAAGATTGCAATAGGAGTAGCTTTTAGAAACACTTATTTTCTCAATGTTTAAAATAATAAGAAGATAATGATTGCTTTCACTAAAAGTCGAACTCAAGGCCTCCAAATTAATAAACTACTGCTCCTAAGGCTCTGTTTTTTTCTCTTTTTTTCCCCTTAAAATATTTTACAAGCATCTACATATATTGTCATGAACTGAAGGTCCATATTTACGAAGCAGTTAATGGAACTACAGAAGACCAAAATACAATACATAATTCTTCTTGATGATATAGTTATCTGGGCGTGACAGCCGGCACCATCACAAGCCCAGATCTGGAAGCATTGCTGCTATGGTCCTTTTTTTTTTCCAAAAATTTATTGGCTTTTATGACCTATGTTGAATGTTCTTGCAGGTCGGTTCCTGAACAATTTCAAAACTTACGATGGTATAGTTAACTTATAATAATGGTAGATTCGACTCGACGTTGGTTTAATGAATAACATCGGTTTTAAATGGACGTGAAATCTCTGATCCTGTGCAGTGGTACTTACAATACAATACTCTTTCGAGGCTGGAGTCCTTTGAACTGTGAGACGTGTTGGAACAGTAAGACTTGTTGGAATCCACGTAGCAAAAGTCGAGTAAGAAAAACTGGACCCAAGAAATCTCAACGCCGTAAACAAACTCTTTGTGGATGTCTTTGTAGGAAGTGATGTTCTTCCCGGCCCTCTCCTTTAGCCGGTGACGACGCAAAAACCGAGTGATATACTTGGCATGACTCTTCCAGATCAGAAAACTTGAACCCATTGGCATACACAGCATAGGAGTAATTATTACCATTGTTGTATGGGGACAAAGCGGAGCTATTTATGCAAGGAGATGTGTCTATATAAGAAGGATTTTTAAGAACTGGTTTCTCACAGCTCAAGAACAATATAATCTCTGCATTTGTTGTGTGAATACTAAAAAAGCTTGTTTCTGGTTCGAAGGGGTCAACATAAGGATCTCTCATGACGGAGATTGAAGGAATGGAAGAGCAGTTATCTTGTTGGACTTGGGGGTCTCTAAGTCTAATCGTGTGGTTGTCGTAATTGATTGCTTGCACGACCCACGATCCCATTCTGGTTGTGTTGTCGCAGCAATAGAGCTCAAAATCATCTAATGGATTGACACATTGTGGTGGATCGTATAGAAGTCGGAAAGGGAAGGTTATATTACGGATATCACCACAGGAAGAAGAAAAATTACGAAGAACCTCTGGATCTTGACATGAGCAAGGACTGGTTTGGAATAATATCAAGGCGATGATCATGATAATCATAACAACAAGGGACGTGCCTCTAATAATTGGGATTTCCATATTGAGACGGAAGAGAGAGAGATTTTGAGCTCCTTATTGCCATAACATTAATGCAAAATGCATACCTAATTCACATACATATAAAATACTATTATAATTATTATAAAATACGTCTAGCCACGCTCCTACTACTTAAGTTATATATTTAAGTTATGTCATATTTAAATAAGTATAGTATTTATAAAAAGTAAGTTATAAAATATAATATTTATTAAAATTTCAAAAACAATAAAGGGTTTAATATAGAAAATGTTCCGAAACTAAGTTCCAATAGCATAGTTCACATACTTTCCCATCTCTTTCCACGTATTAACTCTTTTGGTTTCTCTCTCCTCTTCCCTTCACCTTTCTTTTCTCAAAAAGTTGGTTTAAAACTTCAGGATTTTTCTTCCCTGCTTCTTGCCGCTTCATCTTTTCTTCTTCTTCTTCTTCTTCTTCTTCTTCTTCTTCTTTTTCCTTTTCTTTTCCTTTTAAATATTCTTGCCTTTCTAACCTCTTTTCCACTCTGAAATTTAACCCATCTATGTATCTATTGAATTCCTAAAACAATTTTTTGACTAGTAAGTAGCGGACCGCATGGTAATACAGTAACTAGTTTAAATTTGTCCAATTTCAAGATATGATTATCCCTTCACATTTAATTTTTTTTAGAAGTAGTAACTTTAGAGTCTTAGACCAAGTGACTGAAAGATCCTTGAAAATCTATTGGTTGGACAAAAATACATGTCGTATCATAAATTTTACCTATTAACTAATATGTATAATAGTCATTAAGTTACTTGATCTATTTTTTCCCCTCACTATCATATTAAACATTGAAAGTTGGTAATTACCAAATAGAATCTGTGCATGTGCATATTGTTAAAAAATGTGGAGTCAAATTTAATGTCTTTTAAATAATCACCCTACGTAGATGATTATGGAGACCAGAGCACCCAAGCACCAAGAGATGCGGGCTGCCACGTGGAGGAACAGAACTGCACAGTGAGTGCACCAGGAGCGGCTCAGCTGCACATGAGGCGAGGTGAAGATTTGTAGTGCCAACAAAAGAACGTTTAGTCTGGCCAGCTAAAGGGCCCGGTCACACCCGTCTAAGGCCTACTGCGAGATGGTTGCCTTTTTGTGATTTTTTGTTACTTGTTCTTGAATAACTTATGTATACATAGGTTGTGTTCTTTTTTTGTGTGTGATGTAACTCATAAAATTAGAGTGTGAGAGAGGTTAGAAAAAAAATTCTTGAGAGAGTATCAATTTTTTTCTTCTAACTTCATCATCATTATAGTGAATTATCTGCAACAGCTAAGAATAGACATAGCTCTTACCTTTGGAGTAAAGCATTAAAAATTTCATATATTTTTATTTATTTTTTGTTTCGCATATTTTTCACTCCCAGTAGAATTAAAATTTCTAATTCAAAACACATATACCAGCCCCAATTTATCTAGTACTCCTTCTATCCTTCTACTAATAATACATACATATATGCTTTCAAAAGTGCCTGAGAATTAAGCACTACCTGCTATCGTGAGTCTTCTCTTGGAATTGATGTTATACATGAGGATCTCATCTTTTAAACGTTACATGTTCTTCCTCATCATGACACTTGCTAATCTTAGAGATCAGCTAGGATCAGGCCAAGAATCTAACCCCAATTTCCACTACGGGCCGGAAACAAGGTGTTGGAGTTATGGTCCCCCAATCAAATTCCCTTTCCGGCTCAAAAACAGCAATCATCGTCATCTGCTTGATCAGCCAAACAATAACTGTACTGGCTCTCCCGGGTTTGATCTGTTCTGTGTCGGGAACGAAACGGCAATTCAGCTGCCAAGTCCAATCAACACCCTCTTCATAAGCAAAATTGACTATAGACTGCAAGAAATTTTTGTGTATAGTCATGAGTATGCAGATTGCCTAGGAAATCTACTAATTTCGGAGTTGTTCTCAAATCAAACGTTGATCAATGTTATTCCTTTCAAATTCGGATCATATAAAGGGAAGAAATCGAGTTATACTCGATTGCATTGCCATGAAAATATCTCATCGTGCAACATTATTTTAGTTCCTTCTAACTCTGAGATCCAACGTTTCAAGCAGTTTGAGTTTTTATTCTGCGCCAAGACGTACAATGTGGAGTCGGTCCCGGAGAAGATATACACAAGGTGGACGGAATATCCATTTAACGGTAACGTTACATTGACGTGGTCCAAGCCAGATTGTAGATCCTGTGAAGTAAAACAGAAAGGACGTAGACAGCAAAATAATGGCGCTGCTGATCATCAACCTGATCAAAGTACTGAATGTTTTGATACACGATGGACTCGGGGAGGTAAAATTATGTCTTTTTTTTTTTCCTTGATTCATATCTATATCTAATTTATACATTATTATCTATACAATCTAATGGGGCTAGCTTTGGTTGGTTTAAATTAGTTTAATTTATAAGTTTTCTTATCATTTTGGTCATAGGTTCAAAATTTATAAAACAAAGCCATTACGGTTAATTGAGTTTGATTAACGGCAGATGTACTTCCTTTTTTGCATTTTCTTTCTTTAATTTTTTCCCCAAAGGGCATTGACATAATTCATCATTCTAGTGTGGAGAGTGTTTTCCACAGTTGGCACTCTTAGTATGTAATATATATATATATATATATATATATATATATATATATATCCCTATTAAATAAGCAAAAAAGGACTCATTATAGAAGATCTTTCTCATGGAAACGTTTTTTTTTTTTGAAATTGCCAACAGGAAGATTAAGGTTTCCATCAGTGATCGGCACAACATGTGAGTTATACTTTGTCCTTCGCAAAGCTTTATAGATTCTAATTGTTGAGTACACAATATTCTTGACTTTGTATTGTTGTAAATATGTTTGCAGCTGTGATATTAGGTTCAATAGTACTTTTAGTACTAGTGGTCACTGCAACTTTTTGTGCCTATACTTCATACAAAAATGACAAGGAAACCCAACAAAGGATGAGAAAGTTTCTGCAGGATTATATTGCTCTCAAGCCGTCTCGCTATTCATATGTCGACGTTAAGAAGATTACAAACCAGTTCAAGGACAAGTTGGGCGAAGGTGCTCATGGAACAGTGTTCAAAGGGAAGCTCTCTGATGGCGTTCTTGTTGCAGTAAAGATCCTAAATCATTCCAAGGGAAATGGAGAGGAGTTCTTAAATGAAGTGTCAACAATTGGTCAAATTCACCATATCAATGTGGTTCGCTTGGTTGGCTATTGTGCTGAAGGACTTAAGAGAGCGCTTGTCTACGAGTTCTTACCAAATGATTCACTAGATAAATATATATCTAGCGACGGAAATCGCTTACTAAGTTGGGAGACAATGCAAGACATCTCTTTGGGCATCGCCAGTGGAATCGAGTATCTCCACCAAGGTTGTGATCAAAGGATCCTCCACTTTGATATCAAGCCCCAAAACATTCTGTTGGACCACAATTTCAAACCAAAAATTTCGGATTTCGGTCTAGCTAAATTGTGTTCTAAAGATCAAAGCATTGTGTCCATGACTACAGCTAGAGGAACAATTGGGTACATTGCACCTGAAGTGTTCTCTAAGACCTTTGGGAATGTGTCCTACAAGTCCGATGTTTATAGTTTCGGAATGTTGTTACTTGAAATGGTTGGAGGAAGGAAGAATATTAATGTCATGGAGGAGGACACAGATGAAATTTATTATCCAGAATGGATCTATAATATTTTAGAAGGAGGCGAGGATCATCGAATACAGATCGAGGGAAGAGGAGATGCTAAAATTGCAAAGAGACTCGCAATTGTAGGACTTTGGTGCATTCAGTGGCATCCAATGAGTCGTCCTACAATGAAAGATGTGGTCCAAATGTTGGATGGTGCAGAAGAATTAACCATGCCACCTAGTCCTTTTGCCACAGTGGATCGAGAAACAAAAACAAAGCCGCCTACTAGGCGTATGACCCTAGAGTTAGAAACTATTGCCGAGTGATCATAATAGTCATGTTCTACTTACTAAAAAAAAACCATATATGTTTGTAGATTAATTTGTTCCTCTCACTTGTTGTAATGTCTATATTAATATATCCTCAATGTGAGTGAGTTTGATTTCTAAGAAATTTTTTAGATCAACAGAAACTAGTAAGTCTTGTGCTACATGTACTCCAAAAAGGAAAATGAACACATAAAATTTACATAGGTACACTCTCAATGTGAGAGTTGCGTTCGCTTCAATCACTATAGAAAATTCACTATAAACGAGAAAAAAAATTTATGAGAGAAAATTGCTCACCACTCTACTTTTTGTGTTTTCTCTAACTTCATCAACCTAACTCTAATTTGGCGCCCTCTTATATATAGAAAATTGGATTTTACAAGTGTAAAATTTCCAACTCTTGATAAAATTTTGGTATGGAGGTTCCGTCCCACACCGTCAGAAGGGGATTTGCCACGCTTCTTCCAACCACCACAACGACCTTAGAGGGAAGTCGATCTTTGTAATTCTTTGTGTAAGAAATAATTTATCAAGGCATTAAATTAGACTCCACAACTTAATAGCGAAATGTCTGGCAAACAAATCAACTTTGCATTGGAGGCAATAGCCGAGTGAGTATGTATTGGATTTTTAGAAATTATAATAACTTTTTTTTTTAAATACGGTTCGGTTTCTTCAGTGATGATATTCTTTACAGTAAATTCAAGATTTACCGATTATTTATTATAAATTATCAATAACTTAGTAGTCTAATTTTGATTGTTGGATAACGTCAAAGTAGTTTTAGGTCGACGGTTTTAGTTGAGTTGTCTCCTTCGAGAATGATTATACGGGCTTCGAAATTTCATATTTCTTTTCCATTTGCATAATTATCAAGTAAAAGGCTTGATAAATATATATATTTATATTTATATTTATTATATGATTTTCATTAAGTACTAATGTAGTGTTTGCTGAATGATTCTTGTGTGCCTAGCTAGGTATATCTTCCTGGAAATTGCAAGAAACACTTTTGATATTTTTCTGCACCTGTCATATTCACTGAAAGTTCAAGTCTTCATTACAAGTCCCCAAATGCAAGATTGAAGACTGGGCAGTGGTCCTCGATGTTCTCCTAACCACAAAACCGTCTAACACAAAAGTCTTCCAATATTAGTCTCTGATTTTTTTTCTTCAAATTATCTATCAAGAAACAAGACTAGGGCCACTGGGCAATATTAGCGTTTTGTTGTCGTTTTCTTTAAATTATATATAATTGGAGGTGCTATATAAAGGAAATACAAGGGACAAAGAGGAGAGATTCAAAGTTTAAGTTAGTAAGGTCGTAACTTTTAAGCAAAGTGGGACCCAAAATTCAGGAGATATAAATGCGAATAGAGTATTATTTTTTAATTTAATATGTAACACTTTCGTTACTCTTTGTGCATTTGCCAACTATATAATACAAAGACGAAGAGTTCCAAGTCTTGCTTAGAAGTCTACACTAGCAATGGCCTATGGGGTTCCTGGTCTCTCATTCCAAGTCAGTCTTCTGCGAAATATTTTGTTACATAAAAGGATAAAAAAGACAACAATGGAAAATTGGAGTTTTCACATTGCAATATCATCGGTCTTTCATTGAAGATATGTACCTTTATGACTTCATTTGTCAACGTATGATGATGGCTAGGGCCCCAAGGGAATGTGTACGGTAGGTTCCGTCATCTTAAACGAGACCAGACTATAAGTAGGAATTATTTATTAGTTTATACCAAAATAGGCGGAGGCGCAAATAGGGGTAAACAGCGGGCGGTTTGACGGTTTTTGGGCGGGTGCAGTGCGGTTTTTTGAGATGGCGGGTTGGCGATTAATCAACCCACAAACCGCCCACCACATGGCGGGTGGTTTCGGTTTGGTTTTGGGTGGTTGCGAGCGGGTGCGGGCGGGTTGAGGCGGTTTAAACCTATGCTATTGCCTAATGTAATTTTTTAGACCTTTTTTTTTTTAAGTGAAGAAAATTTGTAAAAAATATAAGATAATAATACATAACGCATTCTCAACAACAAGCAAGTTTGATGTTTAAAGACAGTGACCATATTTAAAAGTATAAATTAAGAAACATAATCATTCACTGCAACAAGAAACGTCAACTACAGATGAAGTGATAAACAAAGTCAAGAGAAGTCAAGAGTCCATAAAATTTAAAGCCTATTCACTAGGTTCGAAAATAATAGAATGCTATAAATAAAATGATGAACAAAGTCAAGTGTTCTTTTTCTTTTCAAGGCCTTTCTCTACTAACTTACTTGATTTGAATTTTAATTACTTCACAAAATAATAAATAAGTAGATAGGTTTAATTTTTTTTTTTTAAATATATAGGCGGACGGGTTCGGGTTGAACCCGCCCGTAAAAATTTAAAACCAAACCCGCCCACCGAATATATTGGTGGGCGGGTTCAACCCGCCCGCCAGTGGGTTGTTAACAAAAACCCACTTTTTTCAAGATGGGCGGGTGCGGGCGTGGACGGTTGGCGGGTACGGGGCGGTTTTTGTACAACCCTAGGCGCAAGACATGAAAAATTCCCATTTCCATTGGTCAGCTATCTAACTTGTTACACTAAATTAATTGCGTTACCTATAATGCTAGAATAAATCCGAGTTTAGTGTCATTAAAATATAAAAAGTTATAAACACAAACTTCTAAAGATTTAAAATTCATCTTAAATGGTCAATCTGTTTTATAAAGTAGCCTAATTTTTTTTTTATAAATTTATTATTATTATTTTTAAATTTAGACGATGTAGAATTGATCAGATTTTTACACTTTATTACTAAGTTACACAAGAAAGCAAATTTCATTTTTGCGAAGAGAAGCAACAATTGACATCCAAAAAATGTAGAATATCTTAATTAGGTTGGCATCTAAGGACATATGCACCTATCTTGTACTGAGCCATCTCACTCAATATTTTTAAAAATAAATAACAAAGTTTAGAAAGAATATAAGGGTATACAATCTCCCAAAAGAGCAATTCATCTCAAGACTATAGCCGGCTCATAATCAACGCTTGAATTAATATATTCTATAGCTAGTTCTGATAATAATTGTTGGTTTTTTGAAACAATTCTAGTGAAATATGAGGAAATGTGATAACAATGCAGAAATTATTTATCAAAAATTTTCATAGAACTTTTGAAAAGCAAGCTATATATTATATTAATTTAACGCTTAATATATATATATATATATATATATAAGTTATGCTTAACAGTTTAAGTGAGAAGTTCGTAATTTTTCTACCAGAGACGACCGTTTTCTATTTGAGACCAAAACCTTTCTAGCCTAGTCCTTGACACCAAATGGATGAACATGTGGATAAAAGGAATCAGGGGTTTCTAAAGATCACTTGCTCACTTTTCTCAGTCGTTAGTCTCAAGTTATGAGCTAAGCAGGTCCCACTCTTCTTCTTCTCTACTTCTTTATCTACATGCCTAGACCCTCTGGTAGAGTTTTAACCTATTAACCAAGACTCTTTATTGTGTATAGAATGAATAAAGGAGGCCTCTATTCATAGCGAATGAAAAACCTAATTAATTATAAAAGTTTCCTTTAATTTAATTTTAAATATAGAATATTTAATTAAAATAAAAGAGACAATATTCTTTTTCTGTATACTGCATGTGGCGCCACACACAAAAAGATTCTCTGTGCTTCTGGCACCAATTATAGGAGAAAGGAGAGAAAATCTGCTTGTTGTCTAATCTAATTTATTTTCAAACCTAAGTTTCTAATTTTAAATTAAATCACATTATTTATAGTCCCAAATATGAAACTTGGTGAACAAGCTTTGGACCGCATAAGGAACCCTTCCTTGCTACAGAATGTGCCACACATAGTAGGTGGGACCAACTATGTTCTTCGAAATTAATTATTAATTATTATTTAATAATAATGAATTAATTCATAATTAATTTATTTTGAGTAATATTTAAGTTAGAATTTCATAATTCTAAATTAATCAATTAAACTAAAATTATACTTGTTCAAACAATATTTACAAGGATGGTGGGAGAGTAATGGACCTATAATTTTAAGCTCCAATAAAACCAATGTATTAATTAAACTCTTTAATTAACACATTACTTTTTTTTTATTAATTACTCTACTAAAAACTTAGAATTGCACTCTTAAAATTATAGATATAATTACTCATGCTTTAGAGTCGTTCACTTGATGTAGCCCTGCACATAAATTGATTCTCTATAAAAAATTCAAAATTGGAGATAGGTAAAATCTGTTAATCTATCCAATTACTTTTTTAGCCTTGAGTGTCATTGATTTTTTAATTAATAATAAATTAATGAACTTAATCACTAATTGATGGCTCATATTATTCAAGAGTTGAATCAATACTCAAGAGAATTATTTATCTCCTTTTTCTTCTCAAATCCATACCGAGTAAATAAAAATACACAATTCTATAAATAAGAGGCTGCTAATAACTCAAGATCAAGGTCATTATCATCGGTCGATGTAATCAAAGCTTATTATATTTAACGAAAATTATTACCTATTCATATCATATCGTTCCGGTCCTAGCACTCATTTAATGACTCACTACATTAAGGGTTCAGATAAGATTGTTCAATTCTTAAATAAATACCTTGCACTAGTAACGCTTAATTAAAGATTTCATACTTTCATTAAATAATTAATTATATATTAATGACTATTTTAATTATCATATTTAAAAATTATTCTCCTGTATATGACATTTATATCCAATATTTAAGGTCACATAGATAATTATAGAGTTTTAAATTTTTAAAGATATTTATAAAGTATTCAAAATATATACACATAAATATTGTAAAAAATTCACTTTTTTATTTATAAATATGCTCTTTATAAAATATTATATGCTTTTGAGCATCTATACTAATAGAAAAAACCTGGTTGCAACTTATTTTCTAATTTTTAAAAATTTGAAGTATATTTATTTTAATTTACTATATTGCTCTTTATCAAGTAATCAGGAGATTTAACCGTGATTAAAAACAAAAAAAAAAACCAAAAAAAAAAAAAGAGCGAGAAGAAAAGCCAAGAAAAGCATTTACTCTTTTAATAAAATAAATTATGACCTTACACATCCATATATAGTTTGCTTTCAAGTACCTGCCGAGCATGGATGATTCTTGTATGCCTTGGGTACATCTTCCTGGAAATTGCAAGAAGCACTTTTCATATTTTTCTGCTTTTGTCGTATTCGCCGAAAGTTTATTTGTCATATTCGCCGAAAGTTCAAGTCTTCATTACAAGTCTTGCATAAAAAAAGTTTTCATTACAAGCCTACCATATTTTCCACCAGAAAACTGTCTGACACAAAAGTCCACCAATATGGTCTTGCTTAGAAGTCTACGCTAGCAATGGCCTATGGGCTTACTGGTCTCTTCTTCCAAGTCAGTCTTCCGTGAAACATTTTGTAACATAAAAGAAAAAAAAGGACAAAAATGAAAAATCGGAGTTTTCACGTTGCAACATCATCGGTCTTTCATTGATGATATGTACCTTTATAACTTCATTTGTCAATATATGATAATGACTAGGGCCACAAGCGAATGTGTACTCATCTTAAACCAGACCATACGATAAGAAGGAATTATTTATTAGTTAATACCAAAAGAGGCAGAGGCGCAGGACATGAAAAATTCCCATTTCCAATTACTCAGCTCTCTAACTAGTAACATTAAATTAATTGCGTTACCTATAAAGCTAGAGTAAATTTGAGTTTTATATTATTAAAATATAAAAAAATAAACATAAACTTCTAAAGATTTAGAATTTATCTTAAAAGATCAATTTGTTACATAAAGTCGCCTAATTTTTTTTAAAATTTATTATTACTTTTATATTTAGACAATATATAATTGATCAGATTTTTACACTTTATTATTAATGTATACAAGAAACCAAATTTCATGTTTGTTTTACAAAAAAAAGTGACAACTTGCATCCAAAAAATATAAAATATCTCAACTAGGTTGGCATCTAATAACATAGGCACCTATCTTGCACTAAGCCCTCTTACTCAATATTTTTATAAATAAAAATAACAAAGTTGAGAAAGAATACAAGGGTATAGAACCTCCCAAAAGAGCAATTCATCTCAATACTATAGCCAGCTCATAATCAACACTTGAATTAATATATTCTATAGCCGGCTTCGATAATAATTGTTGGTTTTCTGAAACAATTTTAGTGAAATATGAAAAGTATGGTAAAGGTGTAGAAAATATTTAACAAAAATTTTTATTGAACTTTTGAAAAGCATGTTGTAGATTATATTAATTTAACGCTTAATATATATATATATATATATATATATATAATTTATGTTTACCAATTGAAGTGAGACGTTCGTAATTTTTCTACCAAAGACGACCGTTCTCTCTATGAGACCAAAGCCTTTCTAGCCTAGTTCTTGACACCGAATGGATGAGCATATAGGTAGAAGGAATCATGGGTAAGATCACTCGCTCTTTGTCTCAACTTATGAGCTACGCAGGTCCCACTATTCTTCTTCTCTGCTTCTTTATCTACGTGCCTAAACTCTCTGGTAGAGTTTTAGCACTCTAACTAAGACTCTTTATTGTGTATAGAATAAATAGAGGAGGTCTTTATCTATAGAGAATGAGATACTTAATTAATTTTAAAAGTTCCCTTTATTTGAATTTTAAATATAGCATATTTAATTAACATAAGAGAGACAATATTTTTTTTTCTTATTCTACATGTGGCGCCACACACACAAGGAGATTCTTTGTGCTTGTGCACCAATTATAGGCGAAAGGAGAGAAAATCTACTTGTTATCCAATTTGATTATTTCCAAATCTAAGTTTATAATTTTAAATTAAACCACCTTATTTATTTAAAATAGAAAGTCCTAAATATGGAAACTTAATGAACAAACTTTTGACCGCACAAGGAAACCTTCCTTGCTGTAGAATGTGCCACACATGGTAGGTGGGACCCGCTATGTTCTTCTAAAATTAATTATTAACTATTATTTAATAATAATAAACTATTTCATGGTTAATTTATTTTGAGTAATATCTAAGTTAGAATTCCATAATTCTAAATTAATTAATTAAACCAAAATTCTACTTATCTAAACAATATTTACAAGGATGGTGGGGGACTAATGGACCTATAATTTCAAGTTTCAATAAAACCAATATATTAATTAAATTCTTTAATTTATATATTTACTTTTATTAATTACTCTACTAAAAACTCAGAATTACACTCTTAAAATTATAGATATAATTACTCATACTTTAGAGTTGTTCACTTGATATAGCCATTGCACATAAATTGATTCTCTATAAAAAATTCATAATTAGAGATAGATAAAATCCGTTAACCTTGCTCATTACTTTTTTAGCCTTTGGTGTCATTGATTTTATAATGAATAATAAATTCATAAACTTATCATGAATTGAGAGCTCATATTATTCAAGAGTTGAATCAATACTTAAGAGAATTATTTATCTGCTTATTCTTCTCAAATCCATACCAAGTAAGTCAAAAGACATAATTTCATAAATAAGAGTCTGTCAATAACTCAAGATTAAGATCATCATCATCGGTCGATGTAATTAAAGCTTATTATATTTAACAAAAATTATTACCTAATCATGTCATATCGTTTCGATACTAGCACTCATTTAATGACTCATTATATTAATGGTTTGGATAAAACTAGTCTATTTTGAAAGATATGACTTGCACTAGTAACACTTAATTAAAGATTTCATACTTTAATTAGATAATTAATTATATATTACTGACTGTTTTGATTATCATCTTTAAATATTATTCTCTTGTATATGATATTTATATACAATAATTAAGGTCATATAGATAATTATGGAGTTTTAAATTTTTAAATATATTCATAAAGTATTCAAAATATATACATATAAATATAGTGAGAAATTTACTTAATTTATTGATAAATATGCTCTTTATAAAACATTACATGCTGTTAGGGCATTTATACTAACAGAAGAAACCTGGTTGTGACTTATTTTCTAATTTTAAAAATTTAAAGTATATTTATTTTAATTTACTGTATTGCTCTTTATCAAGTAATCAGGAGATTTAACCGTGATTAAAAAAAAAAAAGAACGAGAAAAAAAACGATGAAAGGCATTTACTCTATTAATAAAATTAATTATGACCTTACACGTCCATGTATAGTTCGCTTTCAAGTACTTGCTGAGTATGAACGATTCTTGTATATCTTCTTGGAAATTGCAAGAAGCACTGAAAGTTCAAGTCTTCGTTGCAAGTCTTGCATAAAAAAGTTTTCATTACAGGCCTACCAAGTTTTCCACCACAAAACCCTCTGACACAAAAGTGATGATTTAGATTATTTTTTTATTTATAAATAATATAAAATTTATATATATTATTATAATAATAAAAATAATTGTTACAATATAAAATTTTTATATATTATAATAAAAATAATTTTTACTATCCTATCAAACATTTTAAAAGTGGGTGTTATTTTTCTTCAAATTATCTATCAAGTAATAAGACTGCAGAACCACTGGACAGCATTAGTATTGTCGTTTTCTCTGGACTGCCGTCTAATTGTGTTTTGTATTAATCTGGCTTTTCTATTTTTTAAATTTCTTGTGCCTTCCAATATAATTTTGTGTTCGCACTCATATTGGTCTTTAAAACTCCTTCTCATAAATAATATTTTCCTAATTAATGCAATGATATAGCAAGGATGTTTTAGCACGGACAAGAGACGCTTGAATTTAAGGAGTTCTTACTTTCCCAAGCGTGCAAATCAGCAATATTAGTTTACTTTCAAGTCTTCGCTTAATAAATATCTATTGATTTCGTGATGATTTAAAGAATTAACTTTTTAACATTTTTGGATTTTTTTAATAGAATTTCACGATTTATTTTAATTGTGACGAGTTTTTGAATTTTAAGAATAGGAAACTACTTGATTTGTTTTGGTATTTTGTTTGTTGAAAGTTTGGTAAGTAAAATTGCATACTTTCTTGATTTATTCAAATATATTTGATTGTGATTTTTCCAATAAAATTAGAAGTACGGAGAAGAAATTGACACAATAACATCATCCTTTCCCAATTTGATTCAAAATGAAGATTTTTACAGCTAGGATCCAAACATAAATCTGATCTCAAAGAGATCCAGCCCTGAATTTAGGGGAAGAAATCTGGATGCTTCCCTAGAATTAGGCTTGTAGAGTTAGCAGTTAAAAATTTTATTAATAAAGTGAACAACTCCCCAATTACAATTTTAACAACCTCTTTAAATAGAGAATTGAAAAACTAGATAAAGGAAAATAAAATCTATCTAAAAATTTGAAATTCAAATAAACGACACTAATTTATTTGAAAAGGAAACTATCGTAATGCATTTGGAAATTACCTTTATCTAAAAGGGAATTTTTATGAATGCCATTTTTTGAAACTTACATTTTATAAATGCCACAAAAGTTATAATATGGCACAACTTAAACCTATAATAGGAGTAGCAACGTGACATAATTTTAAAAAACGTGGCATAATAACAAATTTTTTCTTTCTCGCAATCCAAAAATAACAAAATAACTTCCAACATTATTAAACCTACCAATCCGCAATTTGGGCTTCGAAATGGAATTAGGCTGCACACCTTGTAAACCAATGGGCTGGGTTCATGTAACTGGTAGATTACTTCCACACTCCTGCGGAACATGTATGTTCGGCCAGTTGGATTACCACCGATGGGCAAAAAAGGGCCTGTAACTTCCTGGTGGTGCTGTGTCATTCCCTTTGCGGTCAAAAAGATTCAGCTCCAAATCTGAAGTGGCTTCAATTGATAAGCATAAAGAAAAATCTGCTTCACAAATTTTAAACGTCCCAATTTATAACGAAGAATTTGTCAAACTCACAGATATGATCATTTTCCATACAAAACATAATAAAATCAATCGCGACAAATAGCAAATTGAAATGATTTTGATGATCTTCCTCTTCTCCATTACTTAAAAAAATTGAACCAAAATTAATTATTTGGACGTTATCTTCTCCATCACTCTTGTTAAAGATTGGATCAGGATAAAATTGTTCACTATTGTCTTCATCGCCGTCTAAATTTTCTTCTTCGTTACTATTTTCGTAAATAATTGGACATCAATTAAAATATTCACCTACTTCACCGACAACAAAATTTTTCCTTTCATTATCTTCTAGACGGAAATACATAGTTCCTCAACTGTGCAAAAAGGATCCAAAGGATGCGATAGAACTCGACACTTCTGTATCTTCACCACCAATCATTAAAATTTTCAATGATGACATTGATGTTACAATTTACGTGGATGTCACAATAGGCCTCTTGGATTCGTCTGAGGTTGTCCCGGTTGCGTGCATTGCTTTGGTACTCTTCCTTTAGAATTCTAGATGCAGTTCTGCTCTTGTAATTGAGAATTCAACTTACAAATATTAGTTGCTAATTGCCAGTGATTTTTTAAACTAGTCATGTTCTTGCTGCAGGAGATTACTGTTGGATTAAAATCTAATATATGAGCTAATATATTAAATAAATATGAATTAAAGGCTATCAGATAAAGTTACCCAATTAAAAGTGATCAATTTTAGGTTTTGGGCTTTTAATGCATCATTAAGTGTGAGCCTCTTATGTGTAGAGACCAAAAGGGTAATTACTAATTTTATGATGGGCTAAATTGGTAATTAAGGATAATTGCTAGGGTTTAGCAATTATATAAAGGCGTTGTGGTCCCCAAGTTAGTACGTACATTATTTTTCTGTTTCTCATCTACAGAGAAATTACAGAGCATTCTGTAAAGGAGGATTTACGTACCAGACTTGAAAGATCATGAATCACATTCAATCAATGGATTCAGGTTAGCTTCCGCATCTTATTAATATTCTTAATGATTTGACATGAATGATCCTGGGTGATGATGGTTTTCATCACAATTCTGCTCTAACAAGTGGTATCTGAGCCTCTTCATATTGAATCATTGAGAAACAACAATTTTTTATATGTGATTTTCATTAAAAATTCTCAAATTTAATAATTTATGGTTCTATAAAATTGTTGAATTTGAGAATAATTGTTTAAAACTTTGGTTGAATTATTCTGTGAATATATTATTCGGTTTGAACGTACATGTATATGTATGCGTTTGGTTTTGACTTTTGCGTGTGTATATATATATATATTATATATGACTCGGTACAATTTTCTAAGAAACTATTGTTTTCTATATAATATATGTATAGATATTGTTTCTTTTTTGTCTGCTATACGAAAGGAAACAAAACAGGTTCATGCTTTTGTTTTAAATATACTTGGGTTCATATATAAAACAATGAATGTTTATGGTATTCAAACGCGTGTATATATGTGTATATATATTTCATTGAACAAAAGGAAGCTGGCGGCACACCTACCGCCATCGGTGTAGGACTCCGAGCGCGGCCCTAAGGCTGCGCCGGAAAGACAGTGCCGCAGCCTCTGGCAGCGGCGGAGCAGGGAAAGCGGCAGCCAGAGGTTGCTGTGTGAAGAAAAAAATAAATAAATAAATAAAAGGGGATGAAAGGGGCCGTTGGCCAACGGCTGCTGTTGCGACCGCCAATGTCGGCCCCTTCTGGTTGCACTCCCACGACGTCGGCCAGGTGGCCACGGCAGTTGCAGAGGCGGCCCATTCTCACCCAAGGGGTCGAAAGACCCCTAGGGTTTCCTCGGGTGGGTCTGGGCTTCGGCCCAGACCCTTAGGACTTTTTTTTTACACGGGCCCAATTGGGCCCGTGACAGGTTAGAACCCAGGGGCTTAACCCCTGGGTTACCAGTTATAAAAAAAAAAAAAAAGGGAAAGATTGATACACGGGCCGGTTGGGCCCGCGACTGGATCAGTAAGAAAACATATACATGGGCTGGGCCCGTGACCGGTAAGTCACCAGGGGTTCAACCCCTGGGTGACCCAAAAATTAAAAAAAAAAGAGAGGATGTCATGGGCCTGGGCCTATGACACAAAGGTGAAAATAAAAGGGGGCTGGTTTAAGATCCGGGTTAGGTCCTCTCGACCCGGTCCAGCTCCGACCCAGTCAAGTTGACTTTGACTGTTGACTTTGATCAGGTTGACTTTGACAAAATTTTTTTTTTATTTTTTTTAATTTTAATTTTGGTCATTTTTGGTGCAATTCTAAATTCAAGTGTTGGTATTATATATATATATATATATTTTGAGATGAATTAATCGAAGCAACATGTCACCAAAGTAGCCTCTCTTATGGAAATTAATTTGTTTTGGAATATAAACGGTTGTGTCCATGCAACTTATGTAAATATTGACCGGCCCAAAGAAAGGCAATATTTGACAAAATTACATGTACACCTGTGGCAATAAACACGTGATGATTATTCGGTTTTACATGTGAATTATAAATTGGCCCAAAGAAAGATTTATTATTTGACATGTTCTTATTGTCAGTGTTTGATTACTATACCAAGATATCACTTACAAGTTAATATTGCTGTCCAAAGACTAAATATTAATGGAGTGCCCGATATCTTGAGATGGGGTTACCTTTATTTGGATTTATTATTGTTATTATGGAGTCTTATGTGAGCTTGTTTTGGGTTTGTTTGTTTTGTTCTCTGTTTCAGCTACTAGTTCTGCCTCTAATATTACTGCCAACATCAATTCAATTCCTATGCTGAATGGTAGCAACTTCAAATCATGGCAAGAGAACCTCTTAATAGTTTTCAGAGTCATGGATCTCGACCTTGCGTTAAGGGTTCCTTCTCCCGCTACTATGGTAGATATGACGGTTCAGGTGAACAACGTCTAGGACAGTTCGCTAAGTTCCTAGAGAAAAGCGGTATCCTCCCACAATACACTATGCCAGGTTCGCCCACTATGAATGGTGTTGCTGAAAGACGAAACAGGACGCTTAAGGACATGGTGAGGAGTATGATTTCTCAATCTACCTTACCAGAATCGCTCTGGGGAGAAGCGCTTAAAACTACAGCATATATCCTTAATAGGGTTCCAACTAAGGTAACTGCTAAGACCCTTTATGAACTTTGGACGGAAAAGAAGCCTAGTCTAAAGCATCTGCATGTTTGGGGATGTCCAGCTGAGGCAAGGCCTTATAGGCCTAATGAAAAGAAACTGAACTCAAGGACGGTTAGTTGTTATTTCATTGGATACTCTGAAAGATCTAGGGGGTACAAGTTTTATGATCCCACAACTAAGTCGTTTTTTGAGACGAAAAATGCCCGGTTCTTTGAGGATGTCGAGTTTGCGGGGGAGATATGGTTAGGGACTTTGTCTTTGAAGAAGAATACGTTGATATTCCCACAGCTGTTATTGACATTGATTAGGTTTCTAATCTTGACATTGTTCAAGAAGCAGACCCAAATCAAGACAATGTCGGAGAACCTCCCATTTTAGAAATTTTTCCAGAAGTACAAACTCAACCACCTCAAGAACATATGCCATTAAGGAGATCCACTAGAGAAAGAAGAAGTGCGGTGCCAGATGATTACATTGTATTTCTCCAAGAACATGAGTATGACATTGGTGTGGTGGAAGATGATCCAATCAACTTCCTTCAAGCCATGGAAAGTTCTAGATCTCAAAAGTGGATTGATGCCATGAATGAAGAGATAAAGTCTATGAAGGACAATGACATTTAGGATCTTGTCCCATTGCCTGAAGGTGCGAAACCCATTGGTTACAAATGGATATTTAAGACCAAGAGGGATTCGAAAGGCAATGTGGAGAGATATAAGGCTCATCTTATCGCTAAAGGCTTTACACAGAAAGAAGGCATCGACTATAAAGAGACTTTCTCTCTAGTTTTTTCGAAAGACTCTTTTAGGATTATAATGACATTAGTGGCACATTTTGATCTTGAGCTCCATCAGATGGATGTTAAGACTACGTTTCTCAATGGCGACATTGATGAAACTATCTATATGGTGCAACCGGAAAACTTTGTGTCCGAAGATGCAAAGAAGATGGTTTGCAAATTAGAGAAATCCATCTATAGGCTTAAGCAAGCTTCTCGTCAGTGGTATTACAAATTCCATCAAGTTATTATCTCGTTTGGTTTTGAGATGAATTTGGTCGATGATTATATATACCACAAGTTCAGTGGGAGCAAGTATATTTTCCTGGTTTAATATGTCGATGACATTTTGCTTGCCAGCAACGATATAGGCTTATTGCACGAAACCAAGATATTTCTATCAAAGAAATTTGAGATGAAGGATCTTAGTGACGCCTCTTTTGTGCTGGGTATACAGATACACCGAGATCGCTCTCGGGGCATTTTAGGATTATCACAAAAGGGCTATATCGAAAAGGTTCTCAAAAGATATGGCATGCAGGATTGTAAACCAGGTAATACCCCTGTGGCTAAGGGAGACAAGTTTAGTCTCAATCAGTGCCTTAAGAATGATTTTGATGTTAAGAAAATGCAGAAGATTCCTTATGCATCAGCAGTAGGGAGTCTGATGTATGCTCAGGCTTGTACGCGACCAGATATTGTGTATGTTACAGGGATGTTGGGCAGGTACTTAAGCAATCTTGGAAAGGATCATTGGATAGCAGCCAAACAAGTCTTAAGGTATTTCCAGAGAACAAAAGACTACATGCTCACGTATCGGAGGTCGGAACAGCTTGAGATCATTGGGTATACTGACTCCGATTATGCTGGATGCCAAGATAGTATGAAATCTACGTCAAGCTATGTCTACCTTCTGGCTGGAGGTGCTGTCTCTTGGAAGAGTGCTAAACAGTCTCTTACAGCATCTTCTACGATGGCAGCAGAGTTCATAGCATGTTATGAGGCGTCCAATCATGGAACATGGCTGCGAAATTTTGTCACGGGACTGCGCATAGTGGACAATATTCAAAGACCACTCAAGTTATTTTGTGACAATAAGTCAGCAGTTTTATATTCCAACAACAACAAGAGCTCGACAAAGTCAAAGCATATAGAGATCAAGTTCCTGGTTGTGAAAGAAAGAGTTCAGAGTGGACAGTTGTCTATAGAGCACATCGGCACAAACTCCATGGTTACGGATCCGCTTACTAAGGGATTGCCACCCAAAATGTTTCATGAGCACACTGCTCGTATGGGTGTCATATCATTTCAGGATATTCAGTTTTAGTGGGAGTTTGTAATTTTAAATGCTCTTTTGATATAGACATTTTCAGTAATTTTAGTTTATAAATATTTTAAGGTTATTTTCTGCAGAAATAAAGTTTCAGTTTATTCACACTCTGATTTTGGTATGGTTTGATCTCACTAAGGTTTTTAGGTGGACCAGTTGAGAACAGGCATGTTATGATCACATTGCATGAAATTTCCATGCTACATATCCATGCTTGATCTTGTCGTTAGTTGTATTGGTATATGTGATCATTGATGGGTCTAGTTACGACATATGTAATGAAGGTCGCTTTGGTCCTATATTAATATGGTTAATGGACAAGATTGTTGAGATGCATAAGGTTTTGATAGCAAAATTCATGAGCTCATAAGGTATAATTCATATTTGTAAAGTTTCATATATAGCCCAAGTGGGAGATTGTTGGATCAAAATCCAATATATGGGCTAATATATTAAATAAATATGAATTAAAGGCTATCAAATAAGGTTGCCCAATTAAAAGTGATCAATTTGGGTTTTGGGCTTTTAATGCATCATTAAGTGTGGGCCTCCTATGTGTAGAGACCAAAAGGATAATTACTAATTTTATGATGGGCTAAATTGGTA
>CAMOHE010050697.1:0-44661 GCA_946598075.1 Artocarpus hirsutus | reverse complement strand
CCCCCCCCCCCAAACTTACTATTTTGCTTGTCCTTAAGCAAAAAAAAAAAAAAAAAAGAAAAAAAAAAAGAAAAAAAGAAATGATAAAATAAAATAAAATAAGATAAAAAATTCTCAAGGGCTAAACACTTTGAATGTATTAAAGAGGTAAAACAACTCTATTTTTATAGAGTTTTCAGGAGGCATTAAGTTAATTTTATGATCTTGAAGTCATTGGGGATCTCTCGAATCCTCACCTCTCGAGGATTGTGCATTATCGATGCAATAACTATGATAAGATATGTTCGTAAGAAAGCATATTCAACTCATGCATGATTTATTAAATTGTTTTCAATTATATTTTACAAGTATAAGTTTCTACTTGCTGAGCGAAAGCTCATTTAAGTATGTTCATGTTATAGGTAAGATACCTGTCAGCAATGCTTAATGGGCAATAGCAAGTGACAAATAGATGGTGGATATGGGAATAGATACCACAATGCATGAATATTTTTAAAACAAGTTATGAACGTATGAATATTCAAATAAAATTATTTAAGTATGTTTAAAACTATTTTGACATAACAATAATGTATTTGTAGAAAATTTACTACCTCTTTTGTTGTGAAGGATATTTGTATAGGGCATGCCTTCAACAAGGATAGACAACGGATGGTCTTTATGAGTGGCTGATCACTTCCTTATCCACTTTACCTCTTCTTGCTTTTTGGAGTGTCAAAACCTCTTATTCTAAATGGAATCACTGTCTAAGTCACCCGTCTCATAGGATTCTTAACTACATTGTGTCAAAGAAGAAACTCTTCATGTCCTTACCCAACTCTGATTTTATATGAAATGCCTGTCAATGCCATAAAAAACCACAAATTATCATTCTTCACATCCTCCATTCAATTTATGCCTCCTTTTCAAATTATTTACTATGATGTGTGGACCCTTGTGTGTTATCTCATGATAGTTTCAAATATTGTATTCACTTTATGGATCAGATCAAAACGATCATTGAAAATTATTCTAATCATCGTACCATCCCCTTTACACCTATAATGGCAAGGAAAATCGATCTCTTGAGAACTATTATGCTTCTCGGGGAATTTTTCTATCTCACCATTCCACCACACAGTCTAGAATATAATGGTTACTTCTAACATCGTTATTGAAATGTAGTTGAAACCGATCTTGATCTATTTAACCATGCTTCTCTCTCATTCTCTTATTGGTCTCATGCTTTTTGCAAACAATGTACCTTATTAATCGCCTCTCTACACCTAGTCATAGTCTCTCCTTTCCTTTTTAGCACATCTTTGGTCATCCTCCAAATACGACAAACTTTGTATCTTTGGATGTCTATGTTATCTATAGCTTCGATGCTACACGTCTCATAAGTTGAAGCCCCGATCTCAAGCTTGTGTCTTCCTTGGATATTTCCTTAGTCAAAGTGCCCATCTCTATCTTAACCTAACTACTTCCATAATCTTCACATCCCATCATGCCATTTTTGTTGAGTCTATGTTCCCTTTTTGATCTCTATAGTCTAATCTTCTTTAAACTACTTTAGACTTAATCTCTACATGGCTTCCTCAAGATCTTCCATTCTACTCTATTCCTATGAACCTCTCTCAGCCCTCTCTTGGCCACTCTGTCACCGAGTCTACATCTGTTGAGCATTTAGCCTCCACCTCTTGCAATGGATTGTTATCTTCATCCACCTCCACCAACATAGACACTGCCTCAACCTTTGCTGCTTCGCTACCTTCATTAGATATCGTAACCACTCTTACTAATCTCCATTTTCCTTAACTGATACAGACATTTAACCCATGAAGACTTGTACCTACAACCACATCCATAAGCCAATTTAAAAACCAAATTTTTGCACCCTAAACTCTTTCTCAGAACTTGAACTTGTTGGCCACACCCAAGCCATTAAAACTCCTAAATGGAGTCATGCAATGTTTGAGGAGTTTGATGATCTTGCTTGTAATGACACTTGGGATTGTATCTTTAACACAAAATTTAGTTAGTTGTAAGAGGATTTTTCACACTAAACGTAATTCTAATTGTTTTATTGACAGGTACAAGGCACGTCTTACGGTTAACAACTTCCACCAACATCTAGGTGTTGAGTATCATGACACCTTCAATCCTATGGTCAAACCAACCATTGTTTGTCTCATCCTTAGCCTTGCCATCAGTCGTGGTTGGTCTATCCGGTAACTACATGTCAATAATGCCTTTCTCCAAGGCCATCTCACTAAAGATGTCTACATGGCTCAACCACTTGGCTTTATGGACTCTTCTTGTTCGACACATGGTACCACAAGCTATGCACCTTTCTTTTCAATACTGGTTTCATGAACTCTTATGTAGACACATCTCTCTTCATCTACCTTCACTCAGGTCATACCATGGACCTTCTTGTTTATGTTGACGATATCATTCTCACAGCTGATGACTCGGTTGTTCTCTCGAGCTTTATTACATTACTTGTCACACCTTTCTTTAAGATTTAGGTGCTCTATCATTCTTCCTTAGGGTTGAAGTCCTTCTCCATCCTCATGGGTGCTTTCTTCCCCAATGTCGATATATAGTTGGTTTCCCTACTTGAACCAACATGGGGGATGCCAATCCCGTTCGGACACCTCTCACCACTAGCCCTCCTTTCTTACTCTCAGTATGCACCAACCTTATAGATCTTAAAGAATTTGGAGCCACTATCTGTGACACCTGCCTAACTTAATCCTACTACTATTTATTTAATTAAGATCGACAGTGTCATATTCATTTAAAAAAAATGATGTAATTCTTTAATTCAAAGTAGTGGAAAATTTTTGAACGTTTTGGAAACCTTGTAATTTACAAATAACTATGGTTCTATACTCACAAAAAAATAGCCTGACAATAAATATTTACAATAATTTTCAAAATAAAATACCGCCCAAACCATATTTATAACCATACCCATAGCAATTACAAGCACCAAAATATGATGTTTACACAAAAGTGTGCCCATCTAAAGTCAACAATGTCCATATACATGGAGTCACAAGAATGGAGAGTATATCAGTTGACCTCCAACCAACATTACTGAGATATATTCTCATCTGCATCATAAGAACAACATGAGCTAATACCTAGTAAGTAGAAACTATGCAATTCAATGTAGTGGAATCATGTATGGGCTCATAAAATTTCCATCGTACCTTTCATATCATAAAACCTTTAATGCGCGTGTAGTTATGTACACCATGAGTCGCTTGCCCTAGCCTATTTTAGGCATGCATGCATACTAATAAACTTTTACCAAGCAATAGCACCTCAGGCTATCCCATGAGACACTATAGTCCTTCGATCCTAGGAACTATAAAGAGCTTTGAAAAATGGTCCCAGGCTATCCCATGAAACCATTTGAGTCCCAAGTTATCCCATGGAACTTAATTAAGGCTACTTACAAGCTAACTACATAGTGTACATGCAAACAATCTTTTTCTCAAAGTATGATAATTTTCTTTAGAAAACTATACATATGCCTTTATGCCATGAATGCAAGTGATATAGTAAATCATATATATTACAATAGCAATCTTGTGAAGCAGTTGAAATGAATTTCTACTTACCTTGTATCAAAATAGAAAGCTAGGAATGGAAGACATCAGTGTCCTCATTGAGTTAGATGTGCTAATCTTCCTATTAACAATATTCATAATTATGATGTTATTCTTATGTACATACAAACAATCTAAATCCTCTTATTACCATGATCATAGAGGCATTGTGATGAGAGATTATAAACCAACTAGACATTAAGGACCAGGTTGAGACAAGTTCCAACTAAAGGTATATTACATATTTACTTAATCAGAGGAAATAATTGGGACACCCTAAATCTATGATTCACACATGCGTAGAAAATCATCCCTGCATGTTCAATCCTGACAATATTAAGTTTTCTCCCCTCTCCCCCAATAGAGATATATATATAATTCAACTTCAAATGTAAATCCATCGCACGTAAAGTATCAACCAGAAAGATTAGAAAGTGTTCGCACTCTTTCAATATTAGTGCTTAAAATTCCTATATTATTATAGTCAACTTGGGAACTTTTTGATTTTCAAAGCAATTAAAACAAGTATATGTACTCATAAAGACATATAAAAAGAATAATATTGAGAATTTCGTAAGATAAAATATCAATCATTAGTTGCAAACTAACGTTCTACTGTAACTCACAAACTTTACAATATTATACAAGAAAAAGTTAATCTCATGAACCACTTACCCCTAAAACTCGTGAAGTGAAGTCAAAGATGTTTAAACTCTATAGAAATTCAAAGTGGAGATTCACTCAAGTAAAACAACGGAGATGAGAGCTCATGAAGAAAACAGGGTAGAAAACAAAAGTTGTCAGGTGGTGGAGAATGGAAACGAAAACAATTATGTACATGTGAGAAGTAAGTTGCTACCGACTTAAAACATCGCCTTTTAATTAAGTTACTTATTTTTAATGAAAATATACGAATACAATACAAAAGTAATAAAATAATATATATATATATATATATATATATCTTCAAACAAATAAAACCTTTTTTTTTTTGTAAAATAGTCTAATAAAAAGAATATGATAACTAAGCTTGACCTTGAAAATAATTTAATTGCAAATATCAAATAATTAGAATCCATTAAAAATTATTATAGCACATCAAGATTCTTTCAATGAGGAACCGAGTCTTCATAATGCACCAAATAACTTAAACTTTTAATTAATAAAAATTAGGTATCTCAATAATAATTATAAACACAATACAAACATGTTATTATTGGCTAAATTTGTATGTGAGAATTTACGGGCACCACACTATCACTAGCCTCCAATACTTTCCTTCACTGTCAACAAGCGCTCTTTATTCATGCATTGTCCAACCATTGAACATTGGGCGATGGCCAAATGCCTTCTTCGATATCTAAAAGGCACCATTGGTCACGGTCTTTTTTTCCGTCGTGACTTGCCTCTTACGCTGAATGTTCTCTCAACACTGACTAGGCCGACAACAACAATGACTTCATCTCAACCAATGCTTGCATTCTCTACCTTCATCGTAATCCAATCTCATAAAATAATAAGAAGCAAAATACAATTACATGTTCCCCCACTGAAGCTAAGTATCGATCTGTTGTCTCTACTATCGCCGAGCTCACTTAGGTCTGCTCTCTTTTCATCGAACTTGACGTTTTGCTCTCATCTCCATCGCCTAATTACCCTGACAACATTGAAGCCATGCACCTATGCTCTAATCCAGTGTTCCACTCTAGCATGAAGCACATTCACTTGATTTTCACTTTGCGCGAGATAAAGTATAACAAGGAGAACTTTGTGTGACTCATGTCTCATCTAAAGAACAACTTGTTGATGCTCTCATCAAGTCACTCCCTTGTACTCTCTTTGCACTATTGCAGTCCAAGATCGCTGTCTATACTCGACCTACCATCTTGTGGAGACATGTAAATACATATATATCATTTGAGATTTTTTTCCTTAATTGTATTTCTTTATAATTAATGTATTTTAATTTCCATTAGTTGTAAATAACTTGGCTAGTCATAGGTTGTGTATATTGTGTATTGAGAAAGATACCATACAATTAATACTATTTACTTATATCTCTAGAAATGATGTGGCACTTGGAGCTAAAGGTGGAGGCACGATGGTGTCCAAGGTGCAAGGTGTAGGAGGTGTTTGGAGGGCCTATAATGTATGGATTGTTGATCCTGTTCATGTAGCACATATGGGTTCGTCATTGATGGTTACACTTCTCCTACGATGGCCTCGCTATGATCAGTGTGCTCTAGCCTTCATGCCATAGCGTGTCGCTGATTATATGGTGAGGGTCTCTCATCGTATTTGTTTGTTTTTAATAAAGGCATTGATGCTTCCATCTTGTTTGTGTGTGTTTTTGTTATCTTACTATGCTTTTAGGTCTATAATAATAAAGGTGGTTTTCTAACCCTCCCATTTAGTTTATGTATGCCATCCTCAGGAATAGTTGTTATTGTTGAATTTTTTAATTTTTTTTATTTTAAAAGCATTGATGCTTCGACCCTGTTGGTGTGTTTTTTTGTTGCCTTTATGTGATTTTAGTTCTATAACAACGAAGGTAGTTTTTACATCCTCTAGTTTAGTTTATGTGTCCCGTCTACCAGAGTAGTAGTAGTTTTTTTTTTTTTTGCATTAAAGGCGTTGATGATAGGGCTAACTATTCATGTTCGCATGTCGTGTTTAGGCCAACATGATTAATCATGATACGATTAGCCTGAACACAAGCACGACACAATTAATAAACATGCTAGGAACCCAAACACGACCATGAATCGCATATGGCACCCGTAACACAGCATGATACAATCAACAAGATTACCAAATGAGTTGTGGCGGGTTAACGTGATAAAAACACATATATGATATGTTTATGGCCTAATTAATTGAAAATTAAAAAAAAGGAAGAAAATTAACAACATATCTAAACTAAAATTCAAAACATAACTAAGCATTCAAATGTTCATATCCAAATGTCTTACAATCCAAGTATATAAAACATGAGTCTTCTTGAAACAACGTTATCATCATTATCTTGTTTAATGCATTAGGCACATTACATTTGCAAGCGGATTAATAGTCCTAGTAACATTCTCTGAGTCTAGATTCACTTAAAGATCTTCATCTATTATAGCATGCATCTAAAAAAAAAAAAGAGCAAAAACAAAGAATAAATTAAGAATCAAACAACAACAATCTACAAATAAAAGAACAACTCCAAAAATAATGTAACTGAAGGCTGCACCGTTCTCCCTCGGAGTTGAAGATGATGATCAATAATATCATTATATTTAGAAAGATTATATGCTATATATATAAAGAAAACATGGGACAAATCTGAAACAGTCCAAAATCTAAACTTCAACATCAAGCATCCCAAGCTCAGGCACCCAAAAAAATACTAAAAAAGTTTTAAAAAGAAGTAGCCCAAAATTCAAAATAGAAATGCACCTCTCCAAAAAGCCAAATAGGCAATTCATGAAAAACATTAAAACTCTTGAAGGATTCAAAAAAGAAAAAAATTAAAAAAAAAAGTAGAAGTATAAAAATCACTTCAGTTTCAGAGAGAGAACCAGAGAAGCAAAACATATAATAATGACTAGAATGAAGGGAAAGATAAAAAAAAAAAAAAACAAAAGAAAAGGAAGAAAAAATGTTTATTGTACTAACAGAACTATGTTTCAACAAGTTTTTATGCATATAGCTTGTAAAAAAAATTCATATTGGAAATATGTTAAAAGCATGAAAAAAATCTCGCAACAATTTCTAGTCTTAAGAACTATTAACTACTAGATATGGTTTATTTTTCCTCTCTAAGGCAATATAAATCAGACATAAAATTTCATGTTGATAACCAAATTAAAATAACCATAATCAAATCAAGAAAATCTTAGATTTTGGAGAAGACAAAAGTTAACTTTGGAGCTTGAGAAACATCCCAGCCCAATCTTGCCCTTTTTTTCACGGCTGATGATGTAGTTAAGTTTCTTAAGCAACATGTACCAGAAAGAATAGGTGAATTTCATAGCCTAAATAATTATGACCATTTCGTTAAAAAAAAACTAAATATTACAAAAATGAGAACTGCAAACAAAAGAATATGAGGTCAAGAATTAAGATGCCTAGGCTTTGTTGAAGCAAACAGGAGGGAGAAGGAGGAGACAGAGACACAGAGGGAGAAGGAGAGGCAAAGAAAGAGGGGGGGGGGGGGGGGGGGGAGAGAGCGAGTGGAAGCGGACAAGGAGAGGTAGGGTTCCTTCAATAAGAGGGAGGGAATACGTGGGCTTGGGCCTTGGGTTAATGCCTGATAAATGGGTAGGTTTGTGTCGTGTCATGTTGACATGTTTACAACCTGTTTAATTAAACGTGTTATAGCGTGTAAAATGTGTTGGCATGAATATAACCCATTTATTTTTCTGCTATTCATACCAACACATTTACGGCCTAATTAATAAATGTGCAGTCTAAACCTATTTATTTTGTGTTGTTTTCATATCGTGCCATGTCTAAAATTGTCAACCCCAGTTGATGCTTCTACATTGTTGGTGTATTTTTTTTGTTCTTACTATGATTTTAGTTCTTTAATAAAGAATGTCGTTTTTCCATTCTCCGGTATAGTTTATGTGACCTATTTGTTAAAGATGTTTCGTTTTCTTCTTTTTTTTCTTTTATAGTATCTGTGGGGACCTTTATAAGTTGGGCCCACTACTACAAAATGATCATTAAACGATGGTTAAGAACCATCATCTAAAGATAAGATGATTGTTAGCTAAACTATTGTCATGTCCAACATCGTAATTATTAGATTAGGTGCCCTAAGGATTAAACAATGTAATAGTTTTTAGAGACATTTAATCAATCAAGAATTTATTATTTATTTTGATATATCAAATGTTGTTTTCTTTATGTTTATTTATTTTGAATATATGATAAGCAAAAAAAAATCTGAGATTGTTAATCTAAACATTTAAAATCATGCATATGATGGACAGATTATGCGAAAGACATGAATATTAAAGGTGATAGTCTAAATGATAAGGTCCATAATCAAGGAAATAAAGTTGGGAGCTTTATTCATATTAGGATTGTTATGTTTTCTACATTCCTAATGGAAGATGATTTGTCTTGGTCATTGGAGTTGAACTCCAGGACTAGAAACATTAATATATTGTCATAGGTGATGATATATTGGATTAAGACTAAAGATGAATTGATTTGATTTGTAATTTCGTTTTTTAAATCAATTCACTTTAGACAATCATATATGTCATATCTTGATCCTGAAATGAATTAATGGACTCGTATTCTTACTTATGTCTTTTGATGTACTAAAGGGTGACATCCTAAATTTGATGATGGCATGCATACTAATACGTTAAAGACATGACTATTGACAGACGTAGACTTATTATTCATAGATATAGAACCCATAGCTCTTTTGTAGAGTTAATGATACTCTCTTCTAAGCATTATTCTATAATTGGAAACTAGAGCGCCCAACCATTCAAATATATACGTGTAACCAAATGGTATACTATTTATAATAGTAAGTTTTCCAACGATGAGATAATGGAACATAAGATAAAAATAATCAAAAAAGTAAAACAGAATTTTGTCCTTAAGTCAATTATGAGTATCCTATGGGATGTTACAGATTATGAAATATTATAGACAATAAACTTATTGAAGTTTCGTACTTTTATATAGTTCAAGAGTGCATCTCAAAGCTTTTAGTGGAATAACTTTAGAGTTGATAATTATAAAATATATATATCAAGGATATATTATTTTATAATCATAACAGCTTAATCTATATATGTCCATCAGGTCCCTTTTGCTACCTTACAATATTTCCAGTAACAATACGACATGTTTTTTGCTACAGATTGGTAACTTATGTTATTTATTAGATTGGCTAAAATTTGATAAATTGGATTTAACAATTCATGTTGGTTTATTGGTTGAAGTAATTTTATAAATTAATTCAAGATAAATATGCTGAATTATTTAAAATAGATTTTGTTTGGATGGGATTATCTATATATGACTATTTTAATCAAATAACTTGTTTTATTAGGTTATTTGAATTAAAATTTAGGCTCTATAAAGGATATCTACGTCAAATAAAGTAGGATTTATCCATTAGATATGGTTTGAATTAATGGGACAAATCTCAAGAGCTAAAAACGCATCATGGGAGTGCTACCATGATGGACCGATTGATCGAACCTAGTGTAGGCCAGTTGATCGGACTTGCAACATTAGAAATCCATATGCTTTACGTGTTTTACTCAGAAACTTGATCCAAACTTGAATTTTGAGGACAAATCTAATAAGGACTACCCCCAATCCAACCACTATATAAAGGAAAATATTTTCTATTGTTTCTTAAATCACTTAAGAAGTTTAGGGAGAGTATTTAAGTGAGAGAAACTCTGAAACTCCCATAGAGCTATAGTTTAATATTTCAAGCCTTAGCTCTTAGTTTTCTCAAATTGTTAGAAGGAGAGGTCACCTGAAGAAAAATTGAACAAAATGCGACCACCTGCATTTTGATCATGGAAAGAGAACAGCAAGGAAGAGTAGTTGGCTGAGGCTCTTTCGATAGATTTCTCTAGTTGTAGTTCTTACAGTTTTCTAATCTACTAAAGGGTACTAAAGATCTTTTATTAATTTATATATATAGCATGTCTAACTTATTATTTAGAAAAAGACTTTGATTAAAATTTTAAAATTTCCACTGCGTTCACGTTTTCTAACAGTAATATGTCATATACTTTCCACGAGAAACCGTGGTCTAAAGTCTACCTAGACATGATTTATTTACATTAGACGATGGTTTTGTCCTCTAATACATGTGTGAACATACATTAGATTTCTATGTTTTTTTTAAGAAACCATCATCTATTGTGACTTTAAAAATTTATATATATATATATATATATATATATCACTAGAACTATTTCTTCTAAAAGAACAAGTTCTTCAAGTATTATTCGCTAATTCATGTCCTCTTCTTTAATAAATTTAATTCACATCTCATTAATTTATGTATGACAACTTCCAAAGACATATGTTACAAATTTTCCTTATCATATATAATCAACATGGATATAACACATTTATTTCCAAAACTATAAACAAATTTCCTCTACACAATCTAATAACAAAAAATGCATAATCAAATACAAAGAAAAACTATAAATCCAAATAAAAACAACTTAAATTAGAAGAAAGAAAAGTACCCAAATTTTAGTACTCGATGGGACGATGGCAGCAAGGACAACAATGGCAACGGTTGGTTAAGGCTCTTCCGGTAGATTTCTTTAGTTGTAGTTCTTATAGTTTTCTAGTCTATTAAGAGCTACAAAAGATCTTTTATTAATTTATATCATAGCATGTCTAACTTGTTATTTAGAAAAATGCTTTGATTAAAATTTTAAAATTTCTAATGTGTTCACATTTTTCAATAATTGGTATCAAAGCCATGGTTTTATGAAGTCTTTATAGGTTTGTGATTATACTATGTACATAAATTATGTCATCTTAATCTCTCCTATACTTGAATTATATTGGTAGGGAGTTGGTTTTTATATAATTATATGTTGTCACGAGATTATATAGTGAATGTTTATAAATTAATTATTGTTGATTAAAATACTATTTCAATTATTATTTTATATAATTAATTTTGCCGGTCATGATTACTTAGAGGTTAGAATGTGTATCTAGGTTTTTTATGTAATTCATCACCATCTAGGATTTATTATTTTAATTTTGATTTGTAAATTTGTATTAAAATAATTGTTCAAAATGAAGATAGATCTAGAAGATAGAATTGATTGCTGGGCTACTTATTTTCTATGTTTATAAAATTTTTGGAAGTTTTTTGAATTGTAATTTAAATTAAAACTACAAAAATAATGAAGAAAAAAGCTTCTTGAATTCTAAACTACAATGGCACGGTCTCCTAGGATATACATACTCCGGTTGACCACAAGGCAACATAAAGCCATTTTCTTTTATTTTTGGGAGGTTTTTCTTATATGGAATAATTTTGAGAAAAACAAATGAGATTTTATGATAACCAGAGAATAAAATTCGATCTATATGAGATTAAAATTGAAGACAACATTACATAAAGAAGGAGATTACTAGAAGATACAAGATGAAGAATCGACAAAATATTTTGGTTAATTTTTGTAATTTTTATTTTCTTTCTCTAGGGTGGAACCACAATATTATGGTTATTTATTATATTGCTTGTAGCTTTGCTTGTTGTGTTTCTTGTTTGCATTATATTGTGTTTTGCTTGTATATTGATAACATGTATGCAGAATAGGGAATATCGCTCATTAAAAATTGTTCAAGCATGGTAACATAAAAACATTGATTTCTAAACTATTGAGTAGGAGAAGGTGTTCGAAGAGAGGATCTAAGGCCTACATCATTAGTCCATAAGTAATACATGGTTGTTCTGATCTCTAGAAAGTGATGCATTATGTACCGAGTTGGATCTCCAAGAAGATAATTTGCTTTAGCATGTTTTATCATTGTTCACCCCTAGATGTTGATTATAAACTATAGATAAAGTAGTGGAAATGATGGTTAACACTCAAGATTAATTTTATAATTAACCTCCCCTAGGAGCTCTGTTAATAAAGTTAATGGCCAAATAAAGCGATAGTGTATGCTATATCGAACGAATCTTAGATGGTATATACTAATCGAAAAAGATCTCTATTCGTAATTGAATTTGGCAAGTCTCCCCTAGGTAGATTGTTGAATTTTGAGTTAGGAATTATCATTGTAAAGTTGTGATTTTTTTTAAGATTTTGACACATAAACAAATTGTATGCTTTTTTATTTATGTCACCTTACTAAATTGTTATTGAAAATTTGCTTATGATTGATATATGAATATTTATTATAGATCAAAATATCCAAAAATGCTTTATCTTTGATACTTGATAAAAACATTTTAACTAGCAAGAACTATAATGATTGAAAACAGAACCTAAATATTGTCCTATCCTTTAAGAAACTAAAATTTGTGTTAACTACACCATGTCCTCTAGTGCCTACTGGCAAATCCATTAATGAACAAATTCAAGCATATGATCTCTAAAAGGATGCTGATGATTAGGCCTGCTACTATATCATGGCTAGCATAAATAACGTGCTACAGGCTCAATATGAAGATCATGAAACTGCTTGGCATATCATAAAAAAACTTAAGGACATGTTTAAAGCCTAAGCCTTAATGAAACAAAAGCTTCTTAACTATAGGCAAAAACCAGGGATGCCTGTAAAGGAGTATATAATGTTGGTCATAGGTTACCTCGTTGAGGCTCAAACTCATGGAGCTAACATTGATGGTGAGTCACATATGACTATGATTTTTTGAGACTCTTTCTGAGGAGTTAATCTCATTCAGAGCTTCATATAACGTAAGCAATAAACAGGATGTGATGTTGGCTGAGTTAATGAAGTAGTTGTAGGAGTTTGAAAACTTGATCAGGGAAGCTCCATCTAGTGGCAAGGCAAACTTGACTATTCCATCTGGTACCAATTCCAATTTTGGGAATAGAAAGAAGCAAAAAGCCAAGAATGGGAAGTCTTCTATTTTAGCAAAGGACAAAAGACAAGAAGAAAAAGAAGAGGAATCCGAAAAAGCTAAAGTACTTTTTTTTGTAGGAAGGTCGGGCACATCAAGGAGAATAGTAAGGACTTCTAAGCAAAAAGAGGGGTTCAAGGAAAAGAAAAGTCTGCTATATGAGCACTTCACATTACGGATCGATGATGGATCCTTAGTGTTGGCTGAAGCAGTGAGATAAGTCCATCTTTACTTTGCTAGTTATGGGAGTTCAGTTTTGAGATATTGTTTTTATGTTCCTAATTTTAAATAGAATTCAATTTCTATCGCTTGTTTATTTAACGATTCTTATTCAGTTTCTTTTAATAATAAAGTTGTGATCCATAAAAATACATCTTTTATCTGTTGTGAATGGATTCAAAACAACCTATATTTTATCAAATGTAAGATGGACTTACTACTTAACACTAAGATTAACAATAACTCTAAAAGACTTAAAACTTCTCACTCTAGTAAGACTTATCTTTGGCACTTGCGATTTGGTCATATTGGCCTAAAGAGGATTCAAAGGTTAGTAAGAGATGGATCTTTAATCATTTAGAGATGGAATCTATATCACAATGTTAATCTTGTTTGGAGGGAAAATTGACCAAAAGACCATTCGAGTCTAAGGGCAATCAAGCCAAAAGGGTTCTAGAACTTGTGCACAGTGACCTTTATGGTCTGATGAACATCAAGGCACAAAGAAGGTATGAGTATTTTGTCACTTTTATTGATGATCACTCGAGATATAGGTACATTTACCTAATGCATCATAAGAGCAAAACTTTTGACAAGTTCAAGGAAATTCGAGCTAAAGCAAAAAAGTAATAAGTAAACCCATAAAAACAATTTGATCTGATCAAGGTAGGGAGTACCTCTTCAATGAGTTCTGGGGACACTTAGTAGAGAATGGGATTTTATCTCATTTAACTATACCAAGTACTCCGTAATAGAATGGCATGGTTGAGAGAAGAAATAGGACTTTCTTGGATATGGTTGGCTCCATGATGAGTTATTTGATATTGCCTTTATCTTTTTGGGGATATGCACTATAAACCACTTGTTATCTTTTGAACAATATGCCTTCAAAATTGGTTTCTAAGTCTCCTTATAGGTTGTGGATGGGTAGAAAGACATCCTTAAACCATATTCATATCTGGAGATGTCTTGCTCATGTCCTAGATAAGGAAGCGAATAAGTTGGAAGCAAGTACGAAAGTGTGTATGTTTGTAGGATACCAAAAGGGACAAAAGGGGGTTATTTCTTTATCCCAATAGAAAATAAAGTAGCTATTCAACGAATACAACTTTCCTTAAGGAAAGTTACATGAACAACTTTAAGCCTCATAATAGAGTGGTACTCGACGAATTGGTGAGTGATTCGATCACTCTAGGGGTTCTAATCGAAACCAATCCAATCAATGTAGAAAAACTGGTCGAACAACAACCTAGGGAGCTTTGGCTTAGTAGGAGGATTGAGCATCAACTTGAAAGATATATGTTTAATGGTGAAGCTTTCTTGGTTGAACCAGTTGATCATGACAGGGCGTCTTACACTTACAAAGAAGCTATGAAGGATGTCGATTCAAAGCTCTAGACAGAAGCTATGAACGCTGAGATAAAGTCTATAAAGGCTAATCAAGTCTGGGAGCTTATGGACCTTCCCGAAGGGGTAAAACCCATAAGGTATAAATGGGTCTACAAGAGGAAGAGAGGTGCAGATAGGAAAGCCAAAACCTATAAGGCTAGACTGGTAGCAAAGGGATATATACAAAAGGAAGGAATTGATTACGCGGAAATCTTTTCATATATAGTTATGCTTAAGTCCATCCGTATTCTCTTGTCCATTGCTGCTACTTTCGTTTAGGAGATTTGGCAAATGATGTCAAGATGGCTTCTTTTTTTTTTGAATGGCTATCTTGACGAGACTATATATGGTACAACCAGAAAGGTTCAAAGCTAAAGGTCAAGAGAATAAAGTCTGTAAGCTACTAAAGTCTGTTTATGGACTTAAGTAAGCTTCTTGTTCTTGGAACATAAGATTTGATTAAGTGATCAAGACTTATGGGTTAGAACAAAATGTGGACGAACCATGTGTTTACAAACATATTAAGGATGGGAAGGTGGTTTTTCTACTGCTCTATATAGATGACATTCTGCTTATTGACAATGACGTTGAAGCATTGTCATCGGTCAAATTATAGTTGACTAAGGAGTTTGACATGAAGGACTTAGGTGAAGCTAATTATATTATGGGTATCTAAGTCTTTCAAGATAGGAAAAACAAAATAATAGCATTATCCCAACTACCTACATAGACAAGATTCTCGAGAAGTATGCAATGCATAATTCCAAGAAGGGTAGGTAATCATCTAGGTCTGGAATTACTCTTTCTACAAGAAACAGTCTAAAGGCCGATGAGGAAAGAGAATACATGAAGAATGTGCCTTATGTTTCTACGGTAAATAGTCTCATGTATGTCATGCTTTGCGCACGACCTGATGTTATGCAGACAGGATAACGAGTCGATTTCTGTCAGATCTAGGACCAAACCATTGGATTGCGATCAAGCATATTTTCAAACACCTGAGAAGGACTAGAGGTTATATGCTAATGTATTCTAATGAGGATATAACACCTCTTTGATACTCTAATTTGAATTTTCAATTCTTTTTGGATTTGAAGAGATTGCCTTTAGTATCTATGTTTACTCTAGGAGAAGGCGCCATTGTTTGAAGAAGTGTCAAGTATGATTGCACTTTAGATTCAAAAATGGAGGTTAAGTATGTGGCAACTAATGAAGCTATAAAAGAAACTATATGGCTCTGCAAGTTCCTTAGAGATCTTAATGTAGTTTCTAGCATACGTAAGCCAATAACGCTATATTGTGATAACACTACAGTGATAGCTAACGCTAAAAAACAAAGATCTCACATGAAGAGTAAACATATACATCAAAAGTATCATTTGTTGAAAGATTTTGTAGAGAATGGATATGTCACAATATGCAAGATTGTATCTGAGGACAATATAGCTAATCCTTTCATGAAGACACTACCAACGAGGGCTTTCAAAAAGCACATAGATACTGGAGGGATTCACAACATGACACATTTGCTCGCTTAGGGCATGTGAGAGATTGTTAGACTAGGTACCCTAAGGATTAAATGATGTAATAGTTTTTAAAGACATTTAATCAATAAACAATTTATTATTTTATTCATGTATCAAATGTTGTCCTCTTTATGTTCATTTATATTGAATATATCATCAGCAAACAAAAGTCTAAGACTGTCAATCTAAACATTTAAGATCGTGTATATGATGGATAAATGATGTAGAAGACATGATTCTTAAAGATGGTAATCTAAATGATAAGGTCTACAATTAAGACAATAAAGTTGGATGCTTTATTCATATTAAGATTTTTATATTGTCTACATCCCTAATAGAAGATGACTTATCTTGGTCATTAGACTTGGACTCTACTAGTAGAAACATTAGTATATTATCATAAGTGACGATATATTGGATCGGGACTAAAAATAAATTGATTTGACTAATAATTCCATTTATTTAAGTCAATTCACCTTAGACAATCATATGTATTATATATTAATCCTAAAATGAATTAATGGGCCCGTATTCTTGACTTATGTCCAAAGGCTGACATCTTAAATTTGATGATTGTACGCATATCGGTGCATTGGAGACATAACTCTTGATTGGTGTAGACTCATTATTCATAGATATGGAATCCATAGCTCTTTTGTAGATTTAATGATATTCTCTTAAGGTATTATCCTGTAATTAGAAACCGGAGTGCTCAACCATTTGGATACATAGGTGTAACCGAATGGTATACTAATTATAGAAAATAAGTTTTCTAATAGTGAGATAATGGAACATAAGATAAAAATAATCAAGAGGTAAAACTGACATTTATCCTTAAGTTAATTATGAATATCTTATGGAGATGTTGCATATTATGATATGTCATGGACAATAAACTTATTAGAGTTTTAAAATTTTATATTGTTCAATAGTATAGCTCAAAGCTTTTAGTGGCATAATTTTAGAGTTGATAATTATAAAATATACGTATTGGGGAGAAGTTATTTTATAATTATAGAAGCTTGATTTATAAATGTCCATCAGGTCATCTTTACTGGCTCATAATATTTCCTATAACGATAGGCATGTTGTTTTTCTTACAGATTGGTAACTTATATTATTTGTTAGATTGGCCAAAATTCAATAGATTGGATTTCATAATTCATGTTGGTTTATTAGTTGAATTTATTTTATGAATTAATTCAAGATAAACATGTTGAATTATTTAAAATAGATTTCATTTGTATGGGATTATCTATATATGACTGTTTTAAACAGATAACTTTTCTATTGAGTTGTTTGAATTAAAATTGAGACTCTACAAAGGATGTCTGAATATGATTGTTTTAATCTAATAATTTTTTTAATTGGGTTGTTTGAATTAATGGGATAAATCTCAAGATCTAAAAATGCATCGTGGGAGTGTTGCCAGGACGGACCGGTTAACCAGACCTAGTGTAGGCTGATCGATTGGACTTGCCACATTAGCAATCCGCATGCTTTACACGTTTTACCCAGAAAGTTGATCTAAACTCAAATTTTGAGGCCAAATTTGATAAGGACTACCCCTAATTTGACCACTATGTAAAGGAAACTATTTGCTATTGTTTCTTTAATCACTTGAGAAGTTTAAAGAGAGTATTCTAGTGAGAGAAACTCTAAAACTCTCATAGAGCTATAGTTTAACTTCTCGAACTTTAGCTCTTTGTTTTCTTAAGTGGTTGAAAGAAGGGATCACCTGAGGAAAAACTGAAAGATGTGCGACGACGCACATTCTGATCATGGAAAGAGAATAGCAAGGAAGACGAGTTGGTTAAGGCTCTTTCGATAGATTTCTCTTGTTGTAATTCTTATAGTTTTTTGATCTATGGTTTTTTGATCTACTAAGGGATAGGAAAGATCTTTATCATATATAAATAGTATTTGACAGGATGGTTAGAACTGTTGTTACTGTAGCATGTTAGAGCTTTACACTGTAACGATTTTTTTATTATTATTGTAGCATGCGAAAGCTTTACACTGATTACAACTAATAAAGTGGTTCTAGTCATAACTACCAAAAACACTAATAATCAATATGGATATAGCACATTTATTTCTAAAACTATAAACAAAGTTTCACTACACAATCTAATAACAAAAAATACATAATCAAATACAACAAAAAACTATAAATTCAAATAAAAACAACTTAAATTAAAAGAAAGAAAAGTACCCAAATTTTGGTACTCAACAGGATGGTGGCAGCAATGATAGTAGTGGCGACAGTGATGGATATGACAAAGAGTCACGGAAGCCGACGATTCAAGAACATGGTTATGAGGATATTGGTGGCAGTGGTTGAGAAAGTGGAGAGTTTAGAGGAGATCAAATGGAGAATTGGAAACAAATTATTAAGCATTGTTAGGATGGAATTAAAAAGAGAGTTAGAAGGCGAGAAAGAGAGAGATAGAGAAAACTTGGAGAGAGAAGGTGAGATTTAAGAGAAAAACTTTAAAATTTACAAATTAAGCAAAAGCAAAGGAAAAATTCAAAATTTTTTGAAAAAAAAAAACGAACAGGAAAAATCCCACCTATTATTCTAGAATATTAAACAGCGGTTTTCTAAAAACCGTCATCTAATGTGGTACTTTAGATGACTGTTTTTAGAAAACCGTTGTCTAATGTTCTCGTACGAATTTTTGAAATATACAACTTCTACTATTGTGTTTTTTAAACATATTAGATGATGGTTTATCGAAAAACGTTATTAAACATGCTTCATCTAATCACTGATTTGCAGCAATGGTTCCTTAGTCTTGTCAATCAGAGCGTTCTTTCAATTGTACAGGCATTGTTGCTAGAACCACATGAGCACTTAATTGTTGGTTCTTTATTGGTTTTATATCATTGGAATCCGTTACATATTTGTTCTCCTTGTGCGTTTTATTAGAACTTAATGGTGGAATTAATCTATGGTTCAAATCATGTTACCTTGTATTGCAAGGCCAGTGGAGTCTTATAGTGTGTATTTCCTAGATTTGGAATGCAATTTACCACACAAAAAAACAAAAATAAAAAGAAGAGAGAGAGAGAGGAAGAGAGCCGAGCAACATGTGTAGCTTAAGGGAGTTCTAATTTGAAGTGCCAAATGCCTCGCCATTATTGAAACGATGGGGGACAGTAGGCTCGGTAACCACGACATTAATGCCCGTTCTGTGTTAGAAGTCTTTCTTGGTAAGCGCTCAATGGACCACAGTCCTAGGTCCTTCAGAGGCTCTATCTCTTTCTGCAGAAAATGGCTGTTGTTTGGCTCTAGGGTCATCCGAAACTTCCAAAAGGTAGTTTCGGTAACGACGTAACATCAAATTCATTTTGTCTTCTCTCGCATGTGAAGAGGATCACAAGATAAGGAAACAAAAATTTATGTGTACAAAGGATGAAGCAAAGCTGTCCCAAATTTCTCCGCAAAGGCCGCATCTTTTTCCATAGAAAGTGCCTTTTTTTTACTTTCACAAGGTGGTCTCCATTGGAGAATCGAACAAGCAAGAGTAGAAAATGGACATGGTGCTGAAATTCAACATAAGATGCGCTTCTTGTAACAAAATCAATATTATAAATAAAATGTGGCCTAACAATATTGTTGATTAAAACGCACAATATTCAAAAGAGCAGAGCCTCATTATATGAGGTTGTGGAGAGCATCCCAATGTCACACAAACACTCGAGTGGTCTACTTTAGTGCTTTCTTTTTGCAACTTGACGTTTTCTAATCCCTGCGTTAGAGACCTTACAATTTTTTTAAAAAAACTAATATTCAGACATTTAAAAAGTAGTTTTGCAAACAGGACTCTATCATCGTCGTCACTTTATCCGTTTCATAGATTCCAAACCAATAATATCATTGGCACAATGATAAAGACAGATTACTATCAAGACTTCCCACAAAATTCCCTAACAATGCTTTTTTCTTTTTGTTAATTAATTTCCCATCACATACTTGTGATAAGAAAACTCCTCTCTTTCAAATCAAGAATCCTTCAGTTTCTCCACTGGACTTCCATTGACGACCCTGCAATTCCTTCTGATCTCCCCTGGCTTCCCAGATTGCAAGTCTCCCATCTTTATCATCCCTTCAACAAAGGCCTCAAAGAAGCCTTTTTGGTCCACACTAAACTTCTTCACAAACGGCCTTGTCAGATCAAAAGTGAAGAGACTTTCATCAGAATTCAGAAACCCTCTTCCAGAAACCAAGTCCTTGAAGTACTGGTTATCAAATATCTGAGGTGTTGCATCCAAATCACCTGTCACGTTTTGGTCAACAGATTCTGGACAAAGCTTGTAGAGTTTTTCTCTGAACTTTGGTTCAATGGCCGGGTCGGGTTTGCCACTTCCAGACTGGTTGTAGAGGCGAAACATGATCGAAAAGCATCGACCTTGGCCGATTGAGTGAGACCCGGAAAGGGCAACAAGGTCCTTGATTGAAAGGTCGTATCTTTGGAAGAGATCAATGAGATAACTGGCGTTGGATCTTGGGCTTGGCATGATCTCGTTTGATAACTCTTGACTTGCTGATAAGCTGTCTAGTCTTCCCAGCTTCACTTGCCAGTCGGGTCCTCCAGTCTGGTTTAGCAAACAAATTTATTATCAAGATGTCGTTTCGTTTTATTTCAAGGAGCAACCGCTTGTTTTGACAAGAATTTGTGCTAAACAAGTTGAGAGGTACGGTCTTTAAGTTCCTTCTCTGAGCAAGAGTTTCTTTCTTTTCCTTTATTTGGGAGTGAATATGTGTTTTTTGGATGAAAAACTCAGTCTGCAAAAAATCTTCACTAAACAAGTCCTAAATATGATCCTTATGTGACCTTTTGAGCAACCCTTTTTATCTTTTTTCTTTTTCTCTACTAATGAAACAGAGTGTTATTACATATTCTTAATTTTTCTGGCCTTTTACAAGCGAAAAATACAAATGAAAGAAGAAATTTTTAATATTTAAGGGTAAAAATGAAAAGAAGAGATTGTACCAAAGCAACAGCATCTCTAGCAGCCATGATTATGATATCAGCGCAAGAAACAACTCCAGGGCACGCCTTTTCAACTGCTTCTTTGGCTTCATCGATGACTTCATAAGATCTCAGTGAGTTTATATTTGAAAGTGCAAGTTTCTCTCCAAGCATGTCTGGTGTGTCATCCAGTAACATGGAAGCATCACAACCCTTTTTAAAATAGAGTGGAAAAGAAAAGTTCATCACAAAAAGGAGAATTTTTTAGATGAAGGAAAAACTTGGGAATTTATATGAGAAATTTAAAAATATGTATAGACTTACATCCACAAAGCAATCATGAAATTGGAAGCGCATGACTGAGGCAAGGCTCCGGGGTTCTCTAATCAGAGCTTTTTTCATGACGTCTCGGACGATGAACTCGGCTTTCGGGCATGTTTCCGAGTAGTAAAATGGCCGGAGTTGTGCCCCGGAGGCCATGGCCATGTGGAGAAAGATTAGGAAGAAATAAGCCATTTTTTTTATTGGTGGGTACAAAGCAGGCAAGAAAGAGGCAGCGTATAATGGAAAAATGAAGCGGATGTGATACCTTACACTAGGCCTCTAATTACCTTTTATACTTGCGTGGATATGCACGTATGTAAAAAAATATGAATGTAAAAAATGACTTTTTTTTTTTTTTTTTTTTTGCTGCACCTCTTTTTTTGGGGTTTGTTTTTGTTTTTTGCTTTTTTTTTTTTTTTTTTTTTTACTTTAAAGACTGAATATGTTTGCTATGCATGTGTCGAAAAATTACAGGGTTTTGTTATGACAAGAGGGAGCAATGAAAGATATGATTGGCTGAGAGTTTTGTAGTGCGAGAGTAACTGGAAAGGGGGGGAAAAATCCATTTGGTTGTTGTTGACTGTTGTGGACGCTGAAGAGTTATGGTCCGTTGGTTCAGTGCGTCAAAATTGCGACACCCACGATGTCTTTTTAGTAGAATTCGTCGGGCTATTTTGTCTGTTCATGTCTTTACTCTCAATACCATCGATTGCACAATAAGCAAGGAAAAACTCTTTGTTTCAATGGTATCCATTTAAAGTGCTCGAATTATTGGGCTGTTACGTTGTCAACTGTTTTCACATATACATCAATCTTATATTTTATCAAACTATTATGTAACAATTTCTCATTCCCTTTAGAAAATCTTACGTTTTATAATCTACTAGTGAATTTCAATGCGGGGTGTTACATTATTATTATGTGACCAATGATCACACTAGTCACCTCGTTTGGAAAAACATTTACTTAGCAACCAACTTTACGGTTACCCAAGGAACAACTAAATGGTTAGACGTTTGACGAATGACTCGGCTTGGATTTCCTTCCCGATCTCGTGGTTGGATTTCCTTCCCGGTCTCATAGTAAAAACGTTTACTGTATATAAATGTTGAATTACATAAATGGAAGTTCAATAAATGTACTGTTGGTAATTGGTCAATATAGTATTGTTGGTGAATAGTAAGTATACTAAAATGTAACTTTTTTGTTTTTAAAATTGTACTAAAATGAACGTTCTATCACCACCCCCACCCCTAAAAAAAAAAAAAAAAAAAACTCCACTAAAATGTAACGTTTGAGACATTAAATTAATAAAAAAACTGACTTTGACATTTTAAAAACTTGGTAAAACATTCTTACTGAAACCATGCCAACCTTTAAATTTTATTTTGTACTTATTTTTGAACTCCATTTCGTACTTTTTCTAAGTATAAGTAGTAGTCAAAAAGCACAAGCTAATCGCATGTATATCACTTGTAATATATATTTTTTTAAAACAATGATTTATAATACAAATACATATACTCATCTTAAAATAATATAATATAATAAACATATCTTAAAATACCTATAAGATTATAAAGATAATTGAAAAGAAAAATAGTTTTAAGGGGATAGAATATTATATAAAGGAAAAAGGAAAAGGAAATAAAGAAGGGAGAGGGGAAAAGATTATGAAAGAAAGATAAATAGAGCGAGAGAGAGAGAGAGAGGGGGTGTGTGAAGGAGTCATGCTTGTTACATATTGAAGATAGCATCAAAATACGCCTCCTCACTTTTTGATAGTAAGTAGACAATAGATAGATAGATTTGGCGATCTAAACATATAGAACATAAGAACTTGTCTTTTTCTTCCCAATATTTTAACGTACTGTTTGAAAGACCGTCATTAATGGCTCTATCACCTTCTTGTCCTTACATCCTTAAGAAACTATTCTACTCTCTAGCATCGTCATTAATCTTCTTCTTTCGGTCTCCTTCGTTATCGATGTTGCTGAATAAAACAATGAGCCATGTTGCTGTTGCTTGTTGAACAACTATGATATCATGGAAGACCTGGTGCTGCCTCTCAGGAATGGAGGAGCGGTGGAGCAATTCCAAAGTCCTAGGAAAGGGCGGGAGTTAGATTTGATGGTGCAATCGTAAAATAGGAGTTGGTGTTTTAAGTAATTTGTCCAAAATTTGTTAGAGAGACAAAGAAATGAGACAGAGGATCCTACTATGAGAGAAAGATGGACATTAGTCACAATCTGTTTGCTTTAAATTTGTTTCCTTAAACTTAAGGTGAGGGAATTCGAACTCTACACCTTTAGATGGAGTTAGGTATGGTTTTACCATTAGGTCCTTTCTGAATGGCTATCTTGATAAGACTATATATATGGTGCAGCCAGACGGGTTTAAAGCTAAAAGTCAAGAGAATAAGGTCTATAAGTTGTTAAAATCTATTTATGGACTTAAGCAAGCTTCTTGTTCTTGGAATAGAAAATTTGATCAAGTGATCAAGACTTATAAGTTTGAACAAAACGTGGCTGAACCATGTGTTCAAATTATGGCTGACCAAGTAGTTTGACATGCTGACCAAGTAGTTTGACATAAAGGACTTGGGTGAAACTAATTATGTTCTAGGTATCCAAATCTTTCGAGATAGAAAGAACAAAATGATAACTTTATCCCAAGCTACCTACATATATAAAATTCTTGAGAAGTGTGCAATGCAGAATTCTAAGAAAGGTGGGCAACTATATAGGTCTAGACTTACTCTTTTCTAAGAAAGACTCTCCAAAGTCACATGAAGAAAAAGAATGCATAAGAAGGTGCCTTATACTTTGGTAGTGGGTAGTCTCATATATACTATGCTTTGTACACAATCGGACATTTGTTCTGTGGTCGGAATAGTAAGTCCATTTCAGTCAAATCTAGGACCAAACCATTAGGTTATGATCAGGCATATTTTCAAGTACTTGAGAATGACTAGAGGTTATATACTGATTCAGATTTTCAATCATATTTGGATTCAAGAAGATTGACTTTAGAATTTGTGTTTACTCTAGAAGGAGGCGTCATTGTTTGAAGAAGTGTCAAGTAAGATTACACTTTAAATTCAATGATGGAGGTCGAGTATGTGGCAGCTAGTGGAGCTTTGAAAGAAGCTATGTGACTCCACAAGTTCCTTGGGGATCTTAAGGTAGTTCCTAGTATGGATAAGCCAATGTCGCTATATTGTGATAACGCTACAGAGATAGCTAATGCTAAGAAACCAAGATTTTACAAAAAGAGTAAACATATACATCAAAAAAAATCATGTGAAAAAGGACTTCGCTGAGGGTGGGCATGTTGCAGTATACAAGATCGCATCTTAGGGGAAACATAGCTAATCCTTTCACGAAGACACTAACGACGAGAGTCTTCGACAGGCACGTAGAGGCTATAAGGATGCAAAACATGTCATACTTACACAGTTAGAGCAAGTAGAAGATTGTTAGACTAGGTGCCCTAAGGATTAAATGATATAATAATTTTGGCAGACATTTAATTAATAAAGAATCTATTTATTATTCATATATCAAACATTGTCCTTTTAATATTTATTTCTATTGAATGTATGATAAGCAAACAAAAGTTTGAGACTATCAGTCTAAACTTTAAGATCATGCATATAATGGATAGATTATGCGGAAGACACGAATCTTAAAAGTGATAGTCTAAATGATATGGTCCACAATTGAAGGAATTAAGTTAGGCACTTTAGTCATGCTAAGATTATTATGTTGTTTATATTCCTAACGAGAGATGACTTGTCTAAGTCATAGAGTGGGACTCCACGAGTATAAACATTGATATATTGACATAGGTAATGATATATTAGATCAGGACTAAAGTTGAATTGATTTAATTAAGAATTCTATTTGTTTAAATTAATTCACTTTAGACAATCACATGTGTTATATCTTAATCCTAAAATGAATCAATAGGCCCGTATTCTTAACTTGTGTCTTTTGATGTACCAAAAAGTGACATCTTGATTTGATGATGGTACGTATACCAATACATTAGAGATATGACTTTTGATTGACATAGACTCATTATTAATAAATATAGAATCCATAGCTATTTTGTAGAGTTAATGATATTCTCTTATAGGTATTATCCTACAATTGAAAGGCTAGAACGCTCAACCATTTGGATACATAGGTGTAACCAATGGTATGCTATTTATGAATAGTAAGTATTCCAATAATGAGATAATAGAACATAAGATAAAATTAATCAGAAAGGCAAAACAAAATTTATCCCTAAGCAGATTATGAATATCCTATAAGGATGTTACACATTATTATATGTCATAGACAATTAGCTTATTAGAGCTTTGTAATTTTATATAGTTCGAAAATACTACTCTAAGCTTTTGGTAGAATGGAGTTAGAGTTGATAATTATAAAATATATATATCTGGGATATGTTATTTTATAATTATAGGAGCTTGATCTATATATGTCCATCAAGTCCTCTTTACTACCTCATAAAATTCCTATAATGATACAACATGTATTTCCTATATTGGTGACTTATGTTAATTATCAGATGGGCTAAAATTCAATAGATTGGATTTAATAATTCATGTTAGTTTATTGGTTGAATTAATTTTGCGAAGTAATTCAAGATAAACATGTTAAATTATTTGGATAATATTCTATTTGATTTATGATTATCTGTGTATGACTGTTTTAATCAGATAACTCCTCTATTAGGTTATTTGAATTAAAACTGAGTCTTTATCCAAGATTCTTATGTAAGCTAGTTCGATAGGCCGATGGAGCTAGTTCGGTAGACCGATCTCCCAGGCTAGTAGGTAGAACACTCGTTAATCTAGTTATGCATTTTTGACTCTTTTTTATCAAAAGTTGATCCAAACTCAAATTTTAAAGCCTAATCTGATATAGATTGAAGTTAGACATATATGCCCTAATGAGTAAAAATGTAATGTGTTTTTGGATACTTTTTTTCAATAAAGGATTTTATTTATTATTCATATACCAAATTGTTATCGTCTTTATGTTCATATTTATTAAATGTATGACAAGCAAACAAAGGTCTAAAACTATCTGTCTAAACCTTTAGAATCAAGCATATAATGGATAGATTATGCGGAAGACATGATTCTAACGGTGATGGTCTAAATTCTAAGATCTGCAATCGAGGGAATAAAGTTGGACTCTTTATTTACGCAAAGATTGTTATGTTGTCTATATCCCTAACGGGAGTTGGTTGGTCTTGGTTATTGGAGGTGGACTCTGTGAATAAAAACATTGACACATTGTCATAGGTGACGATGTGTTGGATCAAGACATAAAGTGAATTGATTTAGATTAATAATTTTGTCTTAACAAATTGATTCACTTTAGATAATCATATGTATTGTATCTTAATCTTGAGATGAATAGTAGGCCTGTTGTCTTGACTTATATCTTTTAATGTACCAAAGGGTGACATCTACATTTTATGTTGGTATGCATACCGGTACGTTAGAGGTATGACTCTTGATAGCATAGACATGTTATTCATAGATATGGAATCCATAGCCCCTCTTCAAGAACAGTTGATATCCTTTTATATGCGTTATTATGTAATTAAAAAACTAGAAAGCTCAACCATTTGAATACATAGGTATAACCGAATGCTATACCATCTTTAGATGGTAAGTTTTTCGATAGTGAGACAATAGAAGGTAAGAAAAAAAAATCGGGGAGGTAAAACAGAATTTATCCTTAAGCCAATTATAGATAATTCTATGGTGATACGACACATTATGATATGTCATAGAGACTTAGCTATACGAGCTTCGTAATTCTATATAGTTCAAGAGTGTAGCTTTGAGCTTTTAGGAGAGTAGCGTTAGAGTTGCTAATTATGAAATGTATATCTGGGATATTGGGTTTCATAATTATCAGGAGCCTAAACTATATAGGTCTATCACATCTACTTTGCTAGCTCATAAAAAATCCTACAACAATACGGCGTGCTTTCCAATAACTAGTGACTTGTGTCAAATTAGTAGATTGGATGAAAATTTAATATGATTAGATAATTCATGTCTATTTATTGGTTGGATTAATTTTGTGAAAATTAATTCAAAATAAACCTGTTAGATTATTAGGAATATTTATTTTCTTAGAGATTATCTAGATTTGGCTGTTTTACTCAGATAACTTCTCTATTGGGTTATTTGAATTAAAACTAAGGCTCTATCCCAAGAATCTCATGTGGGAAATAAAGATTAGCATGGAACAAAATCGTAAGTTTGACAGGCCTATCTTTAAGTTTGGCCTATCAATGTAGTAAGTTCGGTAGGCCGATCTGCCAGTTCAGCCTACCAACTGAACGATTTATGATCACAAATTTTTGGGCATAATTTTTTATCTGATATTGATTCTGATTTGAATTTTGAGGCCTTATTTGATAAGGATTGACCGCTGGGCCTAACCGCTATAAAAAGGGGAGTAAGACTCATTGTTATTTAGATTATGTGAGAAATCTAGAGTGAGCACTCTGCTGGTGAGACTCTGAAACTCTCGCTAAAGCTGTTGTTCACAAATCACGAACTATATCATTGGGTATTTCTCAATTGGTTGGAAGGAGAGTTGCCTGGTGGAAGAGTTGCACTAGTGTGCTCATACACACACAGGTCGTGGATAGAAAATAACAAAGAATGCCAGTTGATTAAGATCTTTTTACAACATCCTTTCTCTTCATCGATTGCGGGAGCTTTTCGCAAATAAGGTTAGTAAGATCTGGTTAATTTATGCATATAGCATGTCAAACTTGTGTTTTGTAAAATACTCTGATATAAAAAAAATAAAATTCTGCTGCGTACTACTTTTCAAATAATTGGCATTAAAGCCAAGGTTTTTACATAAATTTACAAGTTTATGATCATGCTATGTGAATAAATTATGTGATTTTGATTTCTCCTATGCTTGAATTTAATTTTTTAGAGAGTTGACACTTTACGGTTTCTATATATTTATATGTTGTCATGTATTATATGGTGAATGTTTATTAATTAATTATGGTTGATTAAATTATTATTTAATTATTAATTAATTAATTAATGTCGGTTATGGTTCCTTAGAAGTTAAAATGTGTATCTAGGTTTTTCATGTAATTAGATGGTGGACTATCATCTCTGTCTAAGAATTATTATTCAATTTTAAATTTGTAAGAATTTTGTAATTAAATAATCATTTGGAGAAGACGGATCTATAAGATGAATGATAGCGTTCTATAGATATTTCCTGAGTCTCTAATTTTATGTTTTTGAATTGTTGAAAATAAAATTGATAAATTGTATTAAAAACTATATTTTTTGAAAAAACAAGATTTCTGCTCGGTCGGCATGCCGAACTTTCAAGTTCAATAAGCCGATGGTCACAGACCGGTAGACTGAACCTTTGGGATTGGTAGGCCATCCATGGCGTAGAATTTTGACAGTTTTGACGGCAGGCCGAACTTTCAAGTTTGACAAACCGATCTGTCATGACCGACAGGTTAGACTATAAGGCTTGACAAGTTAGAGGGTCATGACCGACAAGTCGATCACACAAATCTGTATGCCTGTAGACAGCTATAAATTTTTCAAAAAAGTGCATTTTTGGTGCAGTTTTAATTTTATTTTTGAGATAATTCTAAGAAACATTAAATTTGGATATGACTTGACATATGGAGTTTTTGATCTGTATAGGATTGAAGACTTGAAGATGGAAGTTACAGGAAGAATGATACAATTTGAAGATTCAAGGATAAAGAATCGATAATATGTTTCAATTATTCTGTTGTAATCTTTGTTTTCTTTTCTCTAGAGTGAAACCATAATATTACGGTTATTTATTATTATTTTGCTTATGGCTTTGCATGATTGCTTTGCTTGTTTGCATTATAATATGATTTGTCATGTATATTGATAACGTGTCATATAGAATAGGGAGTACAGCTTAGTAAAAATTGTTCATGCATGTTTATAAAATAAAACCTAGATTTCAAAAGATTAAGCGAGAGAAGATTTTTGAAGAGAGGACTTACAGCCTCAATCGTTGGTCCATAAGTAACACATGGTGATTTCGACCCCTAGGAAGGGACTTCATCATGTACCAGGTTGGATTTCTAAAAGGATAAGGTATTTTAGCATGATTTATGGTTGCACATCTCTAGGTGGTGATTATAAATTATGGATAAAATATTGAAACGATGGTTATATAGTCATGTTAATTTTATTATTAACCTCCCCTAGGAGCTCTGTTAATAAAATGAATGACTAAAAAATGATTATTACTATATGCTAGATCATACAGGTCCTAGATGGCATATATTAATCAAGAGGATATCCGTGTTCTTAATTGAATTTGGCAAGTCTCCCCTAGGCAGCTTGTTGAATTCTGAGTTGGGAATTATCATTATAAAGTTGTGAAATTTTCAAGGTTTTTGACACATAACACATTTGTATGCTATACATGATTGTGTTATCTTACTAAACTATTATTGTATGTTTGCTTATGTTTAGTATATAATTCTTTATTATATATTAAAAATATCTAAAAATGCTTTGTCATCGATACTTGATAAAAACCGATTAACCGAAGAGAATTATAATGATTGGAAATGGAACCTAGACATTGTCCTTTCCTTTGAGAAACTCAAATTTGTGTTGATAACTTCATATCCTCCCGAGCCTATAGGAGATTCCACTACTGAGCAAATCCAAGTGTATGATCACTGGAAAGATGCCAATGATCAAGCCCGCTGCTATGTTATGGCCAGCATGAATACATGAGGATTATGAGACTGCTAGGCATATCTTGGATAATCTGAAAGACATGTTTAAAGGCCAGGCCTTAACAAAGTAGCAAAGGGTGCTTTGGAAACTCTTAAATTGCAAGCAAAGATCAGGCACGTCTATGAAAGAGCATACGATATTAGTCATGGGTTACCTTGTTGAGGTTCAGACTAATGGAGCTAACATCAATGCTGAAACTCAAATGACTATGATCTTTAAGACTCTGTCTAAGGAATTCATTTCGTTTAGAGCTACTTTTAATTTAAGCAATAGATGGGATATGACCATGACTGAGTTGATGAAACAGTTAAAGGAGTTCGAACTTCTGATCAAGGAGTCTCTTGTTGGTGGCAAGGCCAACTTGGCGGTTGCTTCTAGTTCTAATGCTAACCTAGGGAATGGAAAGAAGCAACAGGCCGAGAATGAGAATTCTTCTATTCCTACAAACGACAAGAACAAGAAGAAGAAAAAGAAGAACCTGAAGAAGCTCAAGTGCTTCTTTTGTGAGAAAGTCGGGCATATTAAGAAAGAATTGCAAGAACTTCCTTTCCCGAGGAGGTATGTGTGATCTTCTGGTTGTTGAAACTTGTTTATTTGAGGAATCCAGTGACACTTGGATCATAGATTGTGGAGCAACTAATCATATTTGTGTTTCTTTGTAGGGTTTCAAAGAAACGAAAAGTCTGTTTCATAAAGACTTCATGCTTCGGATGGGCGATGAATCCTTGGTCTTAGTTGAAGTAATAGGAAATGTCCATCTATATTTTGATAATTATAGGAATTTAATTTTACGAGATTGTTTTTATGTTCTTAAACTTAAAAGGAATTTAATTTTTATAGCTTGTTTGTTTAAAGACTTCTATTTGGTTTCTTTTAATAATAAATTAGTGATTCGCAAAAATAAATCTTTTATCTGTTTTGGATGGATGCAAAATAATCTCTATTTTATCAAACCTAAGATGGACTTACTACTTAATGCTGAGATTAATGATAATAACACTAAAAGACTCGAAACTTCTCACTTATTTGAAACTTCTCACTCTAATAAGACTTATCTTTGGCATTTGCAACTAGGTCTATTAACCTGAATATGATTCAAAAGTTAGTAAGCGATAGACCTTTTAGTCACTTAAAGGTGAAATCTATACCATTATGTGAATCTTGTTTGGAGGGTAAAATGACCAAAAGACTATTTGGGTCTCAAGGCAATAGGGCCAAATGAGTTCTATAACTTGTGCATAATGATGTTTGCAGACCGATGAACATCTAGGCACGAGAAGGATATGAGTACTTCCTCACTTTTATTGATGATTACTTAAGGTATCGGTATGTGTACCTGATGCACCACAAAAACGAAACTTATGACAAGTTCAGGAATTTTGGGCTGAAGTAGGAAAGCAATTGGGTAGACCCATAAAGGCACTTCGATCCGATTGAGGTAGTGAATACCTTTCTGATGAGTTCTTGGGACACTTATTAGAGAATGAGATTTTATCCTATTTGATTGCACCGGGCACTCCTAGTAGAATGGCATGGCTGAGAAAAGAGATAGGACTTTATTGGACATGTCAGGTCCATGATGAGTTATTTATCATTGTCTTTGTCCTTTTGGGGATATGCACTACAAACTGTATGTTATCTTTTGAACAATGTACCTTCAAAATTGGTACTTAAAACTCCTCACGAGTTGTGGACAAACAAAAAGACATCCTTAAACCATATTCGCATATGGGGATGTCCGACTCATTTCCTGTTTAGGGATGCGAATAAGTTAGAAGCACGTTCGAAAGTTTATGTATTTGTAGGATATCCAAAAGGGACTAAATGAGATTATTTCTATAACCTAAAGGAAAATAAAGTCGTAGTTTCAACAAATGCAACTTTCTTTAGGGAAAGTTACATGAACGACTTTAAGCCTTGAAGCAAAATGGTGCTTGAGGAGTTGAGGAGTGATTCGATCACTCCAGGGGTTTTGGTAGAAACCATTCCAATCGGTGTAGAAAAACCAAACGAACTCGAACAACAACCTAAGGGGCTTCGGAGTAGTAGGAGGATTGAGCGTCAATCTAAGAGGTATATGTTCAATGATGAGGCCTTCTTGGCTGAACTATATGAACATGACAGGGATCCTTACACTTATGTAGAGGCTATGAAGGATGTTGATTTGAAACTCTAAACAAAGGCCATGAACACAGAGATAAAGTCTATAGAGACTAGTTGAGTCTAGGAGCTTGTGGATCTTCTCGAAGGGGTAAAACCTATAAGGTGTAAGTAGATCTACAAGAGAAAGAGAGGAGTGGATGGAAAGATCAAAATCTATAAGGCTTGGCTTGTAGCTAAAGGATACATGCAAAAGGAAGGAATTGATTACAAGGAAACCTTTTTGCTTGTAGTCATGCTTAAATCCATCCGCATTCTCTGATCTATAGTTGCCGCTTTTGACTACGAGATTTGGTAAATGGATATTAAGACAGCTTTTCTAAATGGCTATCTTGATGAGTCCGCTATCTTGATGAGTCCATTTATATGGAACAACCATATGCGTTCAAGGCTAAGGGTTAGGAGGGTAAGGTTTGTAAGCTGCTAAAGTTAATATATGGACTTAAGCAGGCTTCTCGTTCTTGAAACATAAAATTTGATCAAGTGATCAAGACTTATAGGTTTGCACAAAATGTGGATAAACCATGTATTTACAAACACATTAAGGATCGAAAGATTATTTTTTTACTGCTCTATACAGATGATATTCTGCTAATTGACAATGACATTGGGGCATTGTCACCAGTTAAATTATGGTTGACCAAGCAGTTTGACATGAAGGACTTCAAGGTCTAAGGAAGAAAGAGAATATATGAAAAAGTTGCCTTATGCTTCGGCAGTGAGTAGTCTCATGTTGCATGTTTTGCACGCGACCGAATATTTGTTATGTGGTCAGAATTGTAAGTCGATTTCAGTCGGATCCAAGACCAAATCATTGAGTTGTGGTCAAGTATATTTTCAAGTATCTGAGAAATACTGAGGGTATATGCTTGTGCATTCGGGTGAGGACTTAACTCCTCTAGGAAACAGTGATTCAGATTTCCAATCCTGTCTAGATTCGAGGAGATTGACTTTTCGTTTTGTGTTTACTCTAGGGGACAGTGCCATTAGTTGGAGAGGTATGAAGCAAGATTACACTTCGGATTCAATGATGGAGGCCGAGTATATGGCAGCTAGTGATGCTTCAAAAAAAGCAGTGTAGCTTCGCAAGTTCCTTGGGGATCTTGAGGTAGTTCCTAGTATGGATAAAGCAATATCGTTGTACTATGATAATAATACGATAGTAGCTAATGCTAAAAAACTAAGATTTCGCAAGAAGAGTAAGCATATTGATCGGAAGTATCATGTGATAAAGGACTTCGTAGAAGATAAGCATGTCACTATGTGCAAAATCACGTCAGATGACAATTTAGCTGATCCATTCATGAAGACACTCAATGAGAGAGTTTTCGAGAGACATGTAGAAGCTATGAGAATGCGATATTTGTCATATTTACTTATTTAGTGTAAGTAGGAGATTGTAAGACATATATGCCTAAAGGAGTAAAAAGGTAATATGTTTTGGAGACATTTTTATTAATAAAGAAGTTATTTATTATTCATATACCAAAATTGTTGTCGTCTTTACATTCATATTTGTTGAGTATATGATAAGCAAACAAAAGTTTGAGACTGTCAGTCTAAACTTTTAAAATCAAGCATATAACGCACATATTATGTGGAAGACATGATTCTAAAGGTGACAGTCTAAATCATAAGATCCGCAGTCGAGAAAATAAAGTTTGACGCTTTATTCATGTAAAGATTGTTATATTGTCTATATCCCTAACAAGAGATAGTTTGTCTTGGGCATTGGAGGTGGACTCCATGAATAGAAACATTGGCACATTGTTATAGGTGACGATATGTTGGATCAAGACATAAAGTGAATTGCTTTGGATTAAAAATTCTATCTTAGCAAATCGATTCACTTTAGACAATCATATGTATTGTATTTTAATCCTGAGATAAATAATGGGCCTGTTGTCTTAACTTGTATCTTTTGATGTACCAAAATGTGACATCTACATTTTATGTTAGTATGCATGCCAGTACATTGGAGGCATGACTCTTGATAGTGTAGACCTATTATTCATAGATATGGAATCTGTAGCTCCTCTTTAAGAATAGTTGATATCCTATTATATGTGTTATTCTGTAATTGAAAAACTAGAGCGCTCAACTATTTAGATACATAGATGTAACCGAATGGTATATCGTATTTGGATGGTAAGTTTTATGATGGTGAGACAATGGAATGTAAGATAAAAATAATCAGAAAGGTAAGACAGAATTTATCCTTAAACCGATCATGGATAATCCTATGGGGATACGGTACATTATGATATGTCATGAAGACTTAGCTATACGAGCTTTGTAATTCTATATAGTTCAAGAATGCAACTATAAGCTTTTAGTGGAGTAGCGTTGGAGTTGATAATTATGAAATGTATATCTAAGATATTGGGTTTGATAATTATCGGAAGCTTGAACTATATAGGTCCATCAGTCCCCTTTGCTAGCTCATAAAAAATCCTGTAATGATATGGCGTACTTTTCTAATAATTGATGACTTGAGTCAAATTATCAAATTGGCTGAAAATTCGATAAAATCATATAATTCATGTATATTTATCGGTTGAATTAATTTTGTAAAAATTAATTCAAGATCAACTTGTTGAATTATCGAGAATATTTATTTTCTTAGAGATTATTTAGATATGACTGTTTTAATTAGATAATTTCTTTATTGGGTTATTTGAATTAAAACTAAGGCTTTATCCTAAGAATCTTGGGTGGAAAATAAAGATTCGTAGGGATCAAAAATGGTAAGTTCGGCCTACCGATAGAGTGAGTTCGACAGGCTGATTTGCCAGTTCAGCCTAACGACCGAATGATTTATGATCACACATTTTTGGATGCAATTTTTTATCTAATATTGATTCTAAGTCAAATTTTTACGGCCTTATTTAATAAGGACTGACCTTTAGGCCCAATCTTTATAAAAAAGAGAGTGAGACTCATTGTTATTCAGATCCGTTGAGAAATCTAGAGTGAGTAATCTGCTAGTGAGACTCTAAAATTCCCTGGAAAGTTGTTCACAAATCACAAACTATAGCTTTGGATATTTCTCAATTGGTTGGAAGGAGAGTCACGTGGTGGAAGAGCTATACGAGTGTGCTCACACACACACTGTTCGTGGATAGAAAACAACAAAGAAGGCCAGTTGGTTGAGGTCCTTTGACAACGTCCTTTCTCTTCATCAATTGCGGGAGCTTTTCGGCAAACAATGTTAGTAAGATCTAGTTACTTTATGCATATAGCGTGTCAAACTTATGTTTTAGAAAATACTCTTGTATAAAAAAAAATTAAAATTTCGCTATGTATTACTTTTCTAATAATTAACCCCATATTTAACCACTATGTAAAAGGAACTATTTTTAATTAATCTTTAGATCATTTAAGAAATAAGGAGTGAGTACTCTAGTGAGAGAAACTCTAAAACTCTCAGAGAGCTGTTGTTCAACATCTGAAACTTTAGCTTTATGTTTCTCAAGTGGTTGGAAGGAGATTCACTGGAGGAGAAACTATACGATGTGCGACCACCCACGCTCCGATCGTGGAAAGAGAATAACAAAGAAGACCAGTTGATTGAAGCTCTTCCGAGATGTTCTTCTCTAGTCAGAGTTTTCAACTGTCTTTAGTATACAAAAGAGATATGTAACGTCTATTATTAATTTATGTACTTAACATATCAAACTTGTTATTTGGAAAAGACTTTGATCCAAAAATTTTTAAAATCCGCTACGTATTATTTTTCCAACAAATCCATCATCCATAACTTGCCTAACGGTAGACATTTCCTTAATAACATGATCCGTCTCCATCTTTAATGCAACAAATCGTGTCCCAAATGAAGCATAGGCATCCTCTTTATCTTTGGGGAATGAAGAATCCACATAAATATTAGGATTTTGGGGAAAAAAATAGTAAGAAAAAATAAATAAAATAAGGAGGAAAAAAATTAAAAAATCAACAAGTTTCGAAAAAAATAACGTGCAAGATGTTAAAAACTGATCACGTAATCTAACAAGTTCCAAATTAGTTTTTGACAGGTTCTAAAAATTGATCACTATAATCTATGAGATTCCAAAATCATAATCTATGGACTCCAAAAACTAATTGCATCATTTAGCAGGTTCCAAATAAGAACTCTTCAAGTTTTAAAAATTTTACATAATTTGACAGGTTCCAAAATTATAACCTACCAAATGCCAAAAAAAAAAAAAAAAATCCATATATCACACAATCTATCAGGTTCTAAAATCATAACCTACCAGATGCCAAAAGGTTTTAGAAAAATATTATTTCATTTGGCAAGTTCCAAATCATACTCTGCCAGATACTAATTCATTTTTCTTTTAACTTTTTCCTGAGATACTTTCACTTCTTTTTTTCTATAATATATGCGTGTGCGTATATATAATGCATGCCAAATAAAGGATAAATATACAACAATTTTTACCTCCCTAGTGTTGACATCAAAAGGTAGAAAAACAGGCCTACGAGGGCCATAAACCTCTTCAAAATCATCATCATTATTCATTACATTAGATGCACTATCACTGACAGACAAAAACCCTTTACCAGATCTTCAAAGCAAGACTTTGAAATAATTCTTATCTAGCTCACCAAAGATAGGTTGTATTGCACAACAAAAGCTAACAAAAAACAAATAAAAATATGGAAAACCCTCCCAAAAAAAAAAAAAAAAAACAACTTACATTAAATGATAAAGTAATCAAAAAGGAAACCAAAAAAAAAAAGTAATAAACAAGAATTAACCTCTTTACTATTGAAAACTAGAGAATCCAAGTCCTTGTATCGCAATGAATCATTGCATTTCTACCAACAAATTCGTAAAAAGAGAGCTATCAACAGCTTCAACCTTCTTAGCACATCGATTGGCAGCAAGAGAAACAATTACATAAACCCATACTTGAAATGCACAGGCAATACTGTTAAACTTATATCCCTCTCTGTTACAGTCACATTCACCTTGCAAAGTTAGGCCATATTTTCCAAAAATCTTGTCATCCCTTTTATAAATGATACTCACAGCAAAGTTAGGCTGCAAATTATCATATTAAATGAGAACCTTCCCTAAGGCACCTCTGAAACCCTAGAACTATCAAGAAACTAATTATGTTATCAGAAACACACTTATCACTTGGCTCTGCAAGAATGAAACATGAAACGAAATACAATAAAGAGAACTTAATGGCATCGTCATCATTATCAAAAACCAGGTCATGAAAGTATTTCTGAATGCTACCTCTATTAATTTGCCTAGTACAGCCTGAAAAGAACTTATACTTTAAAGTGTCATCAGCATTGTCTGCATATCGACCCAATTTAGTCCCACTATCACATTTGAAGCCAGATACTGAAGCAAACTCCTTTAGCCTAAACCAAATCATCCGACTACCAAACTTGAACACCTCTTTCACATTAGGTGTTAGGATAGATGTCTTTAGAGCATGTGACATTTCATAAAGTACATATTTAATAAATAAATAAAGTGAACTTTTCATTATATTTGTGTTTACATGTTTTGAATACCTTATGAATATCGTTAAAATACCATAATTATCTATGTGATCTTAAATAGGATAACATATTAGAATGATAATTAAAATGGTCACTAATATAAAATTAATTATTCAATTAAAGTATGAAATTTTTAATTGAGCGTTACTAGTACAAGTCATTTTCAATAAAAATTGAACAGTCTTATCTAAACCGTTAATATAGTAAGTCATTAAATGAATGCATTGTAAATAATGAGATTATGTAGGATCGAGACATAATGTAATATGAACAACTAATAATTTTCGTTAAATATAGCAAGTTCTAGTAACATCGACTGATGATCTTGTATAAGACGTGGATTAATTATACACAAGATGATCCTAATCTTGAGTTATTAACGGACTCTTATTTATGAAATTATATCTTTTGATTTACTTAATACAAATTTGAGAATCTAATCCTATTCCTCAAATCATAGTGAAGTAAACAGCCATGATTGTTAATGTTATAATATGGGATCCATTCCTTCTCTAAAGAAAAGAAGATAAATAATTTTTTTAAGTATTGATTCACGACTTAAATAATATGAATGATCATCGATGATTAAGTTCATAAATGTATTACTTACTAGAAAATAAATGGCACTCTAGAATAAAAAGTAATTAAAGAGGTTAACGAATTTTACTTAGTTTTTATTATGAATTATTTATGGAGGACCAAATTATATGTAACAATTATATCAGATGGATGACTCTAAAGTATGTGTTATTATATCTATAATTTGAAGTGCAATTTCAAGTTTTTAGTAAAGTAACATTGAAATCATAAAATAGTGATATATTAACTAATGAGTTTAATTAACCTTATGCAGTCCAAAACTTATTCACTAAATTTTTAGTGGAGTAATAAATTCCATGTATTTCAAAGTTTGTTCAGCAAGTTCTCACATTGAGGACTTTCTATTTTTAGATAAATATGATTTAGTTCAAAATTGGAAACTTAAATTTGGGAATAAATCATTCTATATGGCAAGTAGAATTTTCTCTCTTTTTGCCCTCATTGGCGCTATACATACAGATATGGTATATGTACATGGCAGCTATTATAGATAAGGTAAAGGAGAAAATCTCTTTTATTTTAACTAAATATTTGATATTTAAAATTAAAATAAAGAAAGCTTCTAGAATTAATTTGGTCTCACATTTTCTAAAAATGAAGACCTCCTCTATTCATTTTGCATACAATTAAGAATTTTGGTTAGACTGCTAAAATTTTGACAGATATTCTAGCAGTAGGGGTGTATAGAGAGAGAGATGAAAAAGTGTTCTTCAGCCTAACTTGCTTTGCTCACACGTTGAGAGTAACAAGTGAGAAAAGTGAGCAAGTGATCTTTACAAACTCTTAATTCCTTCTACACCCACATGTATGTCCATCTGGAGTCAAGGACTAAACATAGAAGATGATGGTTTCACTTAGAGAACATTTTCTTGTTAGCAGAATTCCAATCTTCTCTCTTCCTTTGAATAATAAAAAGTGTATATATATTTATTAAGAATTAAATTAATATAATCTATAGCATATTTTAGAAAAGTTTTATGAAAATTCTTGTTATATAAATACCACATCTTTATTAAGTTTCTACATATTTTCACTAAAATTGTTTTAGAAAACCTACATTAGATTAAAAATCTCATGCAACAATTGATTTTGATTTGCAAAACTAGGAAAATCTAAAAAACAACTAAACTCAGTCTCTCTCAACTTATTTTTCTGCCCACTAGTCAATTTCTAATCAATCTTCTCAATCACATTATAAAAATAGAGAATATTAACCTTTTCATTGAACCTGTGTTTAAGGTTAATTCTATAACCCCATACCTGTAAAGTGAAACAATAAAAAGAATACAATTAGATAACAAAAAAATATAGCTAAAAAAACAAGATAATAAACAATCTCAGCCTTGGAACACGTACTTCAAGAGGGAGCCAACTAGGAGAAGGAGGATTTGACATCTAAGAAATGCTTTGTCATCATTTTCAATTTTACAACGATTTCTAGATACCGCAAGACCTTCTTGCTTTTTGTTGCGTCTTGCTCCCTTCTTCTCAGTAGAATTAGGAGATTTAATCTTGCACGAATTCTTAGCCATTTATGGAACAGAGTAAAGTACAATTTAAAAAAAAAAAAGAAAGACAAACAAAAAAATAATCAAAGCAACAAAATCAAACCAACATGGAAAAATAATTAGAAACCAATATCAGTAAGAAATAAAGACATTTAAGAAACCAAGAACAAAATTAGTGAGAACAAGATACAGACAGAACCAAATTTGAAACAAAAAAAGAAACAACACAATACAATACACACTTCTTAAAAAAAGAATGTAAAACCAAAAATAAACATTAAAGAAACCAAAATGCAATAGAAATTTTACCAATGCTAACAATCACCAAAACTAGAGATGCAACAATGGGCCGAGGCCAGTGGGTCCGCCCGAGCCCGTCCTGCTACAGTGATGGGCCGAGCCGGCACGACCTGACACTATTCAAGGCACAGCCTGTCCCATAAATACTGCTAGGTTGGGTTAAGCCAACATATGTTGGCTCATAGGCTGGCCTAGCACGGCCCATGGAAAATCATGGGCCGAGCCCGGCAGGCCTGTCTAAGCCTATAATGGGCCAGCCCATTCCGACTCATGTAGGCCCATATAGGCCCTGAGCCAGCCCACCAAAGGCCTATTGTGGCCCAATTATATATATATATATATATATTGTTTTTCATGCTCATTCATGGATGAATATGGTTGAATATAGCCTTCTCTAATAAAAGACCTCACACATCACATCATAGTAATTTTATTTTATTTTATTTTATTTTATTTATTTATTATTTATTTATTTATTTATTTATTTTTTTTTTTTGCGTATAGGCATGCTTTGCTTCTTGTAAGAAGCAAAACTAAGACAAGGCTTCACATAACTTTTCTTTTCTTTTCTTTTCATTTTTTTTGTTTTTTTCTTCTAGGCATACTTTGCTTTTGAAAAACAAAAGTAAAGTTTTGTTCTACTGGGTTTTTCTTGGAAAGGTTTTTAATGAGACAATTGTAAATAAAATATACATTTTTATATTTTCCTTGACTATTCAAACTTTTATATTTATTAACTTAAAAATTCAAAAATAAAAAATAAAAATAAAAAATTAAAAATTACATACTTAGATGAGTTAGTCCATCTAAACTCATGATGGTCTAAGATGGGTCGGCGCATTCAAAGTCTACGACATGGCTCACAAAAAATTGGCTCACGGGTTAGGTCGGGCCGAGCTAAGATAATTTTAATATAAGCCGGTCTAGTTCAGCCCACAAAATTTATAGACCAGGCAGGACCGGGGCAGAACCCCCGTGAGTCTAAGGAGAATGGGCTGGGCTGGCCCATTTTTGCATCACTAACTAAAACCTAAAAAGTAAAAATCAATGATAAAAAACATCAAACAAAACCAACATGCTATAGAAATTTTAACATGCAATCAGGGAAACCAAAAAATACCAATCAAAACAATAAACTATATACCACAAGTCCAAACCAAATTCAAACATACAAATCCATTGAAAACAGATTAGAAAAATACAAACCATAAAGAAAAACCAAAATAGACCACAAATTAAGATTACACAAAATTAGAATACGAACTCTAAAACCTTAATCATATATCCAAGAAGAAATCTCTAGTCCGAAAAATAAACAACAAAATACACAAAAATTTGCAAAAACCATAATACGAACCAGAAAAAGACAAAGAAATCGTATGAGAATTTCGCATTAATCGTAAAAGAGGGAAACACCAAACGTAAAAAATGGAAACTGTCGAACTAGAGCAAACGCGATGAGAAGACCGACAATGAAAGAGAGAAAGAGGCAAGGAGAGAGAAAAGCCACCGAGATAGAGTGACGAGAAGAGGGAGAAAGCAGCGAGGAGAGAGAGATAACAACGATGAGAGGGAATGGAAAACATTGAAGAAGGAAGAAGCAAAGAGAGAGAAAAAAAGAGAATTCAAAACGAATCAGATGAAAGGATGGTAAAATATTTAGTGTTGAATTAGTATTTTAAAAAATAAAAAAAGGACATATGGAAAAACAAAAGTGAGAGAGTAATATTGAACACTCGCCCCCTTAAAGGCAATCTGTTTTCTCTCCTTTAATCGACTGTGTTTTGTTTGGGCGAAAGTCCATGGGCTTGTAGGACAGTGTCCCAAAACACCAATTAAACCCAAAGATAAACTGCTGCCACAACAACGGACGATTTAGCATAGCCACTGCCTCGCGGGCACAAAAACGAACACCGAATTCATTCAAGGAACAAGAGCGCGCGCACAACCCCCGCGCGGCCCCCCCGGGCCAAGGCTAAACAACAAATAGTTGAGCTGCATCAACGGCGAAAATGGGGCTCGGCGGCGGGCGAGGAGGTAGGGCTCGCGCTCAGAGAAGGCATTTCCGACAGAACTGAGAGAACGTTTGGAAGCATTCCAAGTCTGATCCTTCTTCTGAGACCGAGACCAACGACAAAAACACCAACGGAAACGACAACACCAATGGTCGAAACCCCTCTTGGGAAACTCAGAACTCTTCCTTCGACGAGTTTTATAAGGTTTTTCACGCCTAAAGTTTATTGCTTCTGCAATTTTCTCTCTCTCTTTCGTATTTATACGTATAGGTTTATGGGATCACTATTCATGTGGCTTACCGAAAAGGGTTTTGGGCATATTTGTTTTTTCTTTTTTCTTTTTTCTTTTTGGCTTAATATTGTTCTTTTGTGTTATAAAATGTGTTTATATTATTCTTTTGGTTTTTGTTTTTAAAAGTGGAATGTAACGTAGGCGCAAGGAATTGTGTCCCCAGAAGAGTGGGACTCGTTTATTGGAGTTCTTAGAACGCCATTGCCTGCTGCTTTCCGAATAAACTCGAGGTGATGTCTTTAATTGTTATGTCTGATAAAAAGGAGGGATTTAATATCGTTTTTGTTGTGTGAAGTTTCTCTTACACCATTTGCCCTATTTTAGTTATTTGTTCTCTGCACATTAATCTGAACCTCTCTAGAATCTTCTCTTGATTTTGCAGTAGCCAGTTCTACAAAGACATTCGAGCTCAGTTAGAAAGTGACTTTATAAAATCTCTTCAAGCTGAGGCAAGTCAAATGGTTACTTTGTTATTTTAGTGTAGTAACAACATGATGCCTCCTTTTGCTGTTACGCTATGTTTGACCCTTTTTTTTTCTTTCATTTATATATGATATGAGTTCAGGGCAGCGAGGGAGGTGAAACCGAGGCTATTAGGCCATTGCCCTGGTACCCTGAGAATCTCGCTTGGCATTTGAATTTTTCTCGCATGCAGCTGAGGAAGAACCGGAATCTTGAGAGGTATGCTGCATTATGTGTTAATACTATTTAGTAAATTCCTTTATAAACTCATCATGTGTTATTTAAATTCCGTTTTGTGATGCTTCTATAATTGCAATTCTGGCGAGACATCAAAGTTTACCTATTGTAAAAATAACAAAATAAAATTGCATGCTTTTACAGCTTTAATTCAGATTTATTCTCCGTATGTTATATTACAAGCTCTCAATAACTTCAGACCGATATTTCTTTGAGTTCTATTGCTTTTTTAATAGATTGGCATCTATTGCTTATCCGCCCAGAAAGCCTGATGAAATCTATTTCTAGCATCTTAAAACTTTGTATAGGGAGTTTAGAAAATGAGTTGGAACTAAGAGTTAGAACTAAAAGTACTGTAGCATGTGAGAGCTTTACAACGTATGAATTAAAATTGATGAATTGGAATTGAGTTTGCCAAACACCACATTAGATTTCCATATTCATGCATGCTTCTCTTTCATTCTGGAAATGCCAAATTTCTACTACAACGCAATCACGTATTTCATAATTATGGTGTCCAAACGCTTGTAACTATTTCAGTTTCCTTGATGAAAGAACTTAGATAATTTCATATATTTATGTTTAAAACCCTGTTGCTGATTGTATCGATTTCTCAGGTTTCATGAGTTCTTAAAGCTGGAAAAGGAAATCGGAAACATAACACAGCAGGAGGCTGTCAGCATGGTGGCCTAATATTTCTTATTGTGTGTCGATTCCAGTGTTTTAGTTGTGAGTTTTGTAGAGTTTTGGGTGTTAGAAATGCATGCAGATCATTTTGATCTTTCCATGGTCATACAAGGACCACTGGATTGTCATCTCTTTAGAAAGTTTACGTTGTTGTTTAAGTGTATTGTAAGTTGCTTTAACCAGCACTTCATTTTTCAATAATTGTATGTTGCTGCACAGGTACCTCCCCTCTTCCTCGGTGTATCTCCTGAACATTTTGTCCTCAATAGTAAGTATTTTATTTATGAGTACTTTTTTTATACATATTTTTTTTACCATTGCTACCTTTTTGATTGAAAGTTAATATCACTGTTTCATTTTTTTCTTTTATCTTTTGTGTTGGAAAAAAACATGTAAAT
>CAMOHE010050696.1:0-31911 GCA_946598075.1 Artocarpus hirsutus | reverse complement strand
CCGTCCAAAACATTTTTTTACTCTTGATTTTTTTTTTTTTTTTGTTAACATGCTTAATATGTATACATAGAGTGTGTGCCTTTCAACTAGCGTACCATAATAGTGGAAGCAAGAGAAGAGAATTTTGGGGCAATTTTAATAAAAGTCCTTTGTACCTTTTTTTTTCTCAAATTTATTACTTTGAAGTCCCTCCATGTGAGTAAGGGGAAGTTTAAAGTAAATATCAGATTTGAAGGCATTTACTATAATTTTTGAATATACAAGATATTCACATGAAAGGAAAAAAAATACAAGGAAGTTTTCGTCTCATAAACTTTGCTCATTGATGAAAATATGGTGTCTCTCTTGCGACACAGTTTTATTTTAGGACTCTAATCTATTAAAGTGTTTAATTAGCAAACCGGTTTAAATTAAAAAAATTGGTTCATTTTAAGGTTATATCAAAGTTTCTATTTATTTTTATGCTGTAACACGATTCAAACCAATGTACGAATCATATTTTTGAATTACTTGGTTAAAAAATTTGCTGTATTAGGTGTTAATTTTCATAATAAAACGTGCTTGAACGCATCAAACATTGAAATTCTTTTGTCCTCTGTTCACATTATTTGTCACTGAAAGGGGCATTGACTTGGTTATGCCAATCTGAAGAATATGCCTAAGCAGGATTAGCAGCATTTTTAAGATTCAGAGTCTCAATTCTCAAAAATATTATATATAAGAAAAATATTAATCAGGTGCCACTGATCACATTATTGGGTGACTTTATAACTCTTTCCAAAATATTTTTTTTCCTCTTTTTTTTTTCCTCTTATAGTCATATTTCTATATAATATATAGTTTGATTCTTGCAAGAGTAATTTAACAAACAGACTTAGCGAGCAACAAAACTAGGTTTATGTTTAATAAATGGTTGACAAATGGTCTACTTTTCTAAGGTTGTTGAAGTGGTGGCAGGTTTTCATTGGCTGCAGGGAACAAATCCAAGCCCTTGAAGTGTTGTTGTAGCTGTGAACCACAACACAATAGTTGGTTAGGTAACGTGGGAAAATGATATCTTTCTATTTTATTTGGTTACCATCAAACAATAATTTAAACTAATAAGGTGTTTGATATACTAGTTAGAACTGTAAATACTATAGCATATGAGAGCTTTATATTGTAGCTTTTTTTTTTTTCTTTTACTATAGTATGTAAGAGCTTTATATTATTACTAATTAAAAAATTGGTTAAAATTAACTTTGTTAAACAGACCATAAAAGATCTATTTTATTTTTGTCATTAAACAGATGATCCTCCACTTCCTAATTCCTAGTTCAAAAAAAAAAAAAAAAACTTGGAAGGTGGAAGTCATTGGAATTGGTCTAGAATCTGGCTCTACCAAATTTGTTAAAGGAAGATTAAAGAACTATTATTAGATTCTCTATCTGATTTTGATGAACCATGCAGTTAGACATTCTCCATCCTCCTGAGTGTGTTTGCACCAAACGAAGATGTTATTTGCTTAATTATTATTATTTTTGGTATATTCGGGGTTTATTTTTATTTAAAAATATGATTTCCTCAAAATTAAATGCAAAAGTGGGGATTAGTAGAAATAAGCAAGATAAATTGGTATGCAGGAAACCAAGAAAGTGGAGTTTTTGTTGGCAAGGCAACTTTTAAAGGATGTTTTTCATTACAAATAAGACTATTTTAAGTGTCAAATGTCAATCAATAAGTAGTGCTAGCACATCTGAGATGATTCTGATTATATATACTTGGATCACCCCATTGAGATTACGATCTATTTTACGAAATTTTTCTAAAGGTTAAAGAGAAAAAAAAGAGTGAAAAACTCCCAATTTCCTAAATATAACCCCAAATTTAAAGGAAATGTCTCTGCAATACTTCCACTCTTATCCAACAAAAGAGAAAATATCAAAAAGAGGACTTATTCTAAGACGTTCCACATACAAATTAAGGTGGTTATATATATTGAGATATCCCTTCTAACTTTTCAAACATGTTCTCTACACGACACTTGATTTTAAAAGTATTAAATTTATTTATTACACGCTCATGTTAAATCTAAAATTACCCTATTTCAATCTAACAAATTCCAAAATTTTTTGCACTTTTAATTTCGACCTACTTGAATATTTTTTTCTCGTATTAAACGGTCAAGTTACTAGCATGAAGTGGCCAAATATTTTTATAAGTTGGTGTTTATTATTATATTTAAAAGATGTGAAACTTGGGTTTTGTTTTACTCTTTATAGGCCGCTTGAAGAGTCAATTGGAACATACGTTATAAGTTTAAAAACTATAATATGTGAGAGTTTTATACTATAATTACTTATTACTTTTTATTGTAGTTGCTGAAAGCTTTACACTATTCACGGTTAGAACTAATAAGTTGATACTATAAAAAACTAGACTTTTAGTCACAATAATTTTTAGTAAAACTTTTAGTCATAACAAAATGTTATGACTAATGTGTATTCAGTCACAAACTTTAGTTTAATTTTTGTCGTGGCTAAAACTTTTAACTATAAGGTTTTTAATCACAAAATATGACTAAAATTTAGTTATGACTAAACGTCTAGTTTTTTGTAGCATGAAACATATGTTTCAAATGGAAGGTTAGATTTTTATTATATACAAATTACCACTTCCCTTGATCAATAAGGCAAAATCGATTTTTAAGTTCATAAAACTACGGTATATTAAAAATCACAAAATCGTTCTGTCTGCAACAACTAAATTATTTAATTATTCAATTCTGCGTTGTACTGGTTTGATTATCTTCCAGATTACATTTCAAAATTAGCGGGCTAGTGGAAGCAGCAGCTAAAGCTACCTTCGTTTAAGAATAATAATTTACTTTCTTTCCATCAAGGAAGAAAAAGAAAAAAAAAATAAACCATTAATTTTCTTATTTTGTGACGAGATATATTTCAAGACCCTTTTTTTTTTTTTTTTTTTTTTATAAACACAAGTCAAGGTTGTAAAGGCCATTCAAAATCAAGCAAACTTTCATATAATATTGCAAAACATTATTGAACTCAAAACTAGTTTGAAAGGAGTTTAGACAAGTGTAGCTAAACAATCTGTGAAAATTTCCATTACCTTTTTTTTTTTTATTTAATTTGATCCTTTCTTCCAATTGGTAGGTGAAATGTGAAAAAGACAAACCTTGTTTTCATGAGAATTGAAACACCCTTTACGGCCCAACCACTTCAACACGGCTAATAGGGTCTTCTTGTCTGCCTACTTCAAATAGAAATTATTTTTTAAAAGAGTCCTAATCATAGGCAAAAACCCACAAACCATGCTTTATTTTTAAATGGGGTTGCTTAAGCATCCTATTCTTTGGACCCCCATCTTATAATACTAGCATTTTATGTTAATATAAATTAACTTTTTTAGAAAATATTTTTTTAATCCTGATTAATCCCATTGACAATCATTCAGTTGGTCATAGGTAATTTCACATGATTTTCATGCTTTGGAAAATTTGGAAAAAAGCCACAGAGATTGTAGGATATTTAAATACTTTTTGGGCTTTCTTTGTCATGTATGGCGTAAAGAGTGGGATAAGAAATAAAATAAAAAAAAGGAATTCCCTTTAGGAAAAAGACTTCAAAAAGGGTAGTCTATATTGGCAAAGGTGAAAATAATATATTGGGGTAATGCAACCATCCTTTAAAGGTGCTGCATGCGTATGCGTGGACGATCCATTAAATTTCATTGAAAGCACCGAGTTTTCTATTAATTTTTTTTTCATAATTTATTATTTTAAGTCTTGAAAGACACAAAATCCAGTTTATGAGTAATGCCTCAAATGAATTCAAGAAAACAACAGTAAAAACCAATCAGAACATTTATAGCCCATTACAGTGTGGTGCAAGTTATAGCCAACACACTTGTAACTGATGACAAGACAATTCAATATCCAAGTCTAGAATTTATTTTTAGGAGGAAATTTTTTTTTATTAGGTATTTATTTTTTAACTGTTAAATTTATAAAAAAAATTAATTTTAATTAAATTTAACGACAAAAATGACCAAAGGTGGGTCAAAAACATAACGCAGCCCTTTGAAGCCAAAAGTACATGAATTGTTTGTTTAATTAGGAGTTGAGAGTTTGGTGGTTTCAATTATATGTGGTTTGATTTGAATGAAACCAAACAAAAGTTGAGCATTTAGAAACGACTAGTTTTTATTAATCAGCCGTCTATATTCCCAAATTCCTTCATCCCAGAAACTGTTAAATTCTTTCCCCTTTGCCAATCTGCCATGATGTTGACTTCCACGAGATTGATAAAACAAAAAGTGGCAACTAATTCATAGAATCTTATGGCTACGTGCATGCCCATAGATTTTAATTCCTTTTCTATTAAAATTTGCCGCTTAGGTAGCAAAAAAAGAGGAAAAAAGCCTAAATATCGATATTATTTGACATTACATGAAAAAATCGCCTTATAACTTGATACCGGATTATTAGTGACATTGTTTATTATGTTGTCACATCTAATAGTTCTTATCTCCTTTCAACTTGGCTTTCATATTTTTCGATTATATCATGTCGTATTAATAAAAAAAACAAAACAACATTTTCAGTAACATTTTAGTTTATGTGGTATTTTAATTGATATCGCATAATGTTATTAGGAAAACATGGGAAAGAACAAGGAGATACAAATCTATACATGTGAAACAGGACACCCTTCAAAAAAAAAAAAAAAAGAAAAAAACACGGAAAGTTGTTTTGATTTTTGCATTTTTACTAAGTTTGCTAGTTGTTGTTGTTGTTTTAATTTTGAGTTCAAGCGCAGGAAGAAAACCCTTATTTTGCATTTATTTTTTTACATTCATTAAATTTCTAGGAAAGGGTTAATCGTTCTTTTAATATAAAAAAAAGGAAAAGAAAATATTAAAAAAAACAACAATGTTTATGATACATACAAAGTTCATAAATGATAATAAATGATAGGGGAATAAGTTTTACACTAAATTAAGGTCCCCTTTGTTTAGCATACTGGGTCAATTTCTTAGATTCGCAGCCATTTGAATCCTTTCAATCCATGTTTAGCATCCCCAAAATCTAAATCAAAAGAATCCTTTTGAATCCTTCTCATTGCAGTTTTCGAGTTCTCTCTTCCCTAAATTCTCTCAACTTGGATTAATATTCTACAGCAAAAGTTTCTTTCTCTCTCACTTATACTTGGAGAAAAAAATATCACAATTTTTTTATTTTGATATCCAATTAAGACGATTCATTTTTCATCGACTTCTTAAAAAAAAGAGAAATAAATCAAGACTCATATTGTATATTTTTAATATCATAAACATTAAGATTTTGTCAAATTTATTAATGAATCAAAAACTTTTTGTACTATCTATCCAAATACAAATTCTTATTTCATTTTCTATTAAAATTGACACCTTAAATGCATATCCAAATGTTCGTTTGGATAACAATTCAAATCATATAATTTAAATCACACAACTTAAATTAAATAATCTAAATCAACACAATTTGAAAATATTTATTAAAAGGAGCCTAAATATATATACATATATATATATATGTATATATATATAGCAACCACGAATAAATTCTAAGAAATAAGGAAACAAAATGTTCGATTTATTCTACATTTATTTGTAGCATATTCACACACATAGCAAGCACCGATAAATTCTAAGAAATAAGAAAACAAAATGATGGATTTATTTTAGCTTTATTTGTAGCATTATTACATACAATATATATTTTCTTAAAATGATGATCACACGTGGGGAAAAGTTGAAGCGTAGTCGGCGGGTGTGTTCATCAACGATTTTAAGTTAAAGTTTCCTGTGTCTGCTTCGCCATGATGACATCTGCCCGCGAAATCTCAGGCAACAAAACCCAAAACAGATTTAATTAATTAACAAATAATATTATTAATAATTCCCAAAAAAAAATAGATAAACAAAGTCGTAAGAGAACGAAAACAAAGGAAAGACAGAGAAAGAAAGAGAGACATCTTAGAAGATGGGATTTGAATGCAACCCAGGTCTTCTTTGTATTGCGTTTCTGACTTTACTTTCTCTTCATTGGTTTTTTTCTTTTTCTCTGTTAAATTTCATCCAACTTTTGAAAAAAATAATTTAAAAAAAGTGAGAGACAGAGAGAGGGAAAGAGAAAGAAGGGAGGAATTCTTGGTTCCTCCCTTGGAACTACAGTTTTTTTTAGAATCAATGCCGGAATATGATCTTCATCCCCAGGTCCTTCCTTTTTTTTTTTTTTTTTTCCAAATATCTCTTTTTTTATTTTTATTTTTTATGTTCTTTCTTCACGTGCCTATATGTTAAACATGATTAATCACTTTAGCCACGTTCAATTTTATTTCCAATATTCTTCTTATGTTCTTTGTCAACTTTGTTATTTCAATATTAAAAAAAAAAAGAGAAACAGTCATTTAGATGGTTTTTTTTTGTAATATAATAAAAATATTTCATTTGGTTTTAGAGACGCGTAGCAAGCTGTTAATACAAAGTTGTTGTCTAATATCTTACTACTTACCAAATAATCATCCCCTAAATATTTTCTAATCTGTGCCTGATTGTGACTAATCTTTTCTATTTGTTCTCTTCTTCATCACATAAAGAATTCACTTTCTCCTCTTCCTTTTCAACTTTTTTATAAGGCAAATATTAACTATGACATTTCTGGTTAAACATCAAGCATCAAAGTCTTTCAAGGTTCTTTCATGTAGTTCATGTTACACATCAAATTAAAATTTACCTTTTATTTATTTACTTATTTATTTATTTTGTTTGTTTGTTTATTTATTTTTGGGTTGTCTTCAGATTTTCTCCAAGGGATGGAGAATACGGCGGAGCAATCTTTGTGACATTTTTCTTTTTCTCTAAGTAGTGAGCGGAAACTACCTAGAGAGGCCAAAAGAAAAAAAAAATAGTTTATTTAGGATTGAATTAATATTCAAGGTATGTAATTGTTTTACAAAAGAATATGCTTAGAATTTCTTTGATTCATTTCAAGTTGCAAATGTCAACAGAACTCCTTGTTGAAAAGGTCTAATGATTTATGGAGATTAAAGCATCAATGTTGAGTTTTAAGATTTTTTTTTTCCCCTTGATTGTATGGCAGGTCAGTTATTCCTTCTATTGTTCGTGCTCTATTTTTGAAGTTGGCATCTGAAGAGGGTATTTTTTCTTTTTTTTTAAGAAGTGAGGTTTGGGTGAAATTGTTGTTGAAATGGGTGGCTGCGTCTCGAAATCGAACACAAGGATCAGAACGACTCGGAGAAATGTCTGTAGATCAGGCAAACGCCGAGGGGGGATTTCCACTGCCATTCCTGAGTTTGTTCATCTTGGTTTCGAGAAAGGCGCTGCAACTACTAGTACCACCACTTGCAAGAGATCTGAGGCCTCCAACGTGACATTTCACCTCACTCAGCTTCAGTGGAACCACAGCCAAGTTGATTCAAATGGCGGTAAAAGCTTCAAACTTCTTCTTTTCCTTTCTTTCTTTGTTTTTTAAATAGAAACTGGGTGCCAAAGAATTCAAGTTTTAAACTTAACATTGCAGGCTGCAATGTGAATTTACTGCTAGACTATACCACTACATTTTTTCATGCTGTTCGAGGCATTATTTTTTTTTCTCATTTTATCTCATTATTTTAACTAAAAAAATTAAGTGTTTACTGAAAATGGAATTCAATTGTATGCAGGGATGTGCCAAGAGGAAGCTTGGTTTGACTCTGTTAGTATTTTTGAGTCTGACTCAGATGATGACTTCAGTAGTGTTCATGGAGGTCATGCACTTTCCATCTCATTACAACCAACAGAATCTCTTTTTTGTCCATGACTTTCTGATTAATATCCAACTTTGCTTCCTTTTTTTTTATTTCTTTCATTTTTCCGGGCCGTCAGATGGTTTCCCTTTAGCAAGCAATCCAATTGGGAACATCCCAAGTACTCAATTGCTCCATTACGAAAGCGCCTCATGCTTTGTTGATTCGGCGTCCAAGTATGAGGAATTCTACGAGAGTTATCTCAAGATAGACGGAGCCACAGCTTTCTCGGCCGAGAAAATGCAAGAAAACAGCTTGAAATCCTGCATACCGCGCCTGCTTCCTTCGGTGAGTTTCAATGACAAGAATCAGTCGGTGTCTAGTCCCCGAAAGCAGTCCACTTTGATCATGCTTTCTTACAAGAGGAAGTCCATCGATGGAAATGAAAAGACCGAATTTTGTAAGTGCATTTTCTTAGTCCACGTCCTAACAGTTTAAGCTAGTTAATGTTTGTAACAAATTTATAGTTTTCGTCTAATGATTGAGCGCATATAATGGCTTCAGGTGCTGCTGAGAAACTATTGTATCGTCCAAGGGCAGGACTAAGGATCCCATGTTCAACAGGAGAGAAGCCGATCCAGGGATGCTGGTCTGAGCTTTCCCCATCGGTTTTTAAGCTCCGCGGCGAGAATTATTTCAGGCATGCATTGAACTCATTGTGTTTTCTTTCCCCGCCTTTTGTTTCGATTTCTCGTTAAGATTTCTGTCTAAGGTTGATGGTCTGTTGTTTAGAGATAAACAGAAACAACCCGCTTCAGGATTCAGCCCGTATGTACCATTCGGCGTCGATTTATTTATCTGCCCGCGAAAGATCAGTCACATTGCTCAGCACCTTGAACTTCCTTCTGTGAAAGCCCATGACAAAGTTCCTTCCCTCCTCATTGTTAACATTCAGGTTCTTTCTCAATCTCTCTCTCTTCTCCAAAGATGTAGCTTCAATCTTGATTAGTTGAAAATTGTAGCATTGCAATGGGGACATGAGGATTAGAACAAGCAATGAATTCTAGATGTCTCATTCACTAGTCCATATTGAAATGTCATTGAAAAGGGAAAGAAGAGGAATGAAGAAGAAAATCAAGCGTTGGATTTAAGGGTTCTTTTATCTCCTAGGAATTGTAATTGTATTACTAATTCGGTAAATGCATAAATCAATGAATGAGTAAGAAAACCCTCCACTCATTCTTTTTCCATTGATAATAAGAAAATGAATCCTAAAATGTTGGATTTAAAGATTTTTCATTAGCTTATGAATGAGTTGGGTGTGAATTTGAGTATGTGTTGCTGCAGGTGCCTACTTATCCCGCAACCATGTTGCTTGGTGACTGCAATGGGGAAGGAATGAACCTTGTATTATATTTCAAAGTCTCTGAGGATTTTGACAAAGAAATTTCACCTACTATTCAGAACAATATCAAGGTATTCTCTCCTTGTAGAATTATGGAACGACCAGTTTTTTTCTGATCTTACCATACAATTAAAATTTTAGGCGTTAGATGATAGGTATTTTATCAGGTGTGACTTAATAAAAAAAAAAAACACATTGCATAGCATGACTAGATTTGACTAGTTGTATTGTTAAACTATTCATTTTTTGGACTAGAATTAACACATTTCTGCTTTTTTCCATAGCGATTCGTCGAGGATGAGATGGAGAAAGTTAAGGGGTTTGCGAGGGAAACGACGGTTTCTTTCCGGGAAAGGCTAAAAATTCTTGCTGGGGTGGTTAATCCAGAGGACCTCCAACTTGGTTCTGCAGAAAGGAAGCTCATACATGCTTATAATGACAAGCCAGTCCTCTCAAGGCCTCAGCATGATTTCTTCGAGGTTAAAAATAAAAGCCTTTCTTTTAGATTTCACTCTTCAGATTTGTTTCTTTTGATGGAAAATATCATGAACTCAACCACCAAATTTTTCTTCTCTATTTCATTTGTTCAGGGACCCAATTACTTTGAGATTGACCTTGATATACATAGGTTCAGCTACATATCCAGGAAAGGACTTGAATCATTTCGAGACCGTTTCAAGCATGGGATTCTTGATTTGGGTTTGACTATTCAGGTATTTATTGGAGACAAAAATCTACTCATAAGACACAATTTAAGACGTCAAATTACACTCAAATCTTATCAAATTAAAAAAAAAAAGTGCAATAGTTTAATAAAATTTGATAAAAACCTGATAGATTATAATTATGTTATTGGGTTTTTCTTTTAATTATTTCTTTCTTTCTTAAGCTACCAAAAATTATCCTTACTCTTGATATCATTTCAATTAAGTCAACTTGGGTGTTATTTGAAAACTCAATTTCAACTGTAGTTTCAACCAATAAACAATGTAAAGCTTCTATATGTTACGATAAATTATTATAGTGTAAAGCTTTCATATGCTATAATACTTAACTTAAAACTTCGATTCCAACTAAAGTTCTAAACGGCCTGTTAGTCAGAGCTGGTTAAATCGTTTGATGGCTAGTGAACGACTGAAACTTCTTTTTGATGCTATTTTGCTAGGCACAAAAACAAGAGGAATTGCCGGAGCAAGTACTGTGCTGCGTGCGGTTGAATAAGATTGACTTTGTAAATCATGGCCAAATACCAACACTCGTGACCATTGATGGTTGACTTACGGCCTATCACTTGGTGGGTGTTGCTTTCCAAGTACATATATTCCGGTAAAACGACAAGCAAGAGTTCTACCAACATTAATTCTCTTCAAATTACCAAGGAAAAGTAGCAAAGAAGAATTCTTTGGGACAAAAAGGAGAAAATTGAAATAAAAAAAATAAAAAAAAGTGTTCTTTTTTACTAGACAAAAAAATGTCGTTGTTGATTCCAAGCAATATGGTTCCAAATATTTTTTTTAATTTATTTCAGCCTTTATGTAAATTGATTCTGTAACCCATTAAAGCAATGACCTGAATGACGAGGTAATATTGTCCTGTTGTAAAAGGAATTATAAATTCCAGATGATGTTTTCTTGTAGCTTCTCAATATAATCGCAAATCTCACCATAAATGTAAGAACCGTACCATCTTCTTGTTTATAGCTTCATTGGGTTATGTTTTACAAAATTACAAGGGAAATCAGCAATATGGTTATTGCTAGATTAAGAAAAACACACCAAAACAAAAAATTTATCAAAGGACATCTATGAAAACGACAATACTTTTCAAAGCTGCGCCATAGCATTCGACGTCATTTCAGAAAACGACTAAACATATGCTACGAACATTAGCAGTTAACCAGCTTAAAAAAGGCATAACATCATAAACGGCAACAACTTTCAAACGACAATGTTTTGAGAAACGGAAACTTTAAAGGCGAGGTGCTAATTTTACGATGCCTCTCAAAGTATGAAAAACCGAATATAAATCATCTCAATGAACGAATAATAAGTCGATAACTCATAAAACGACAACATATTACAAACGTCAGTGACTAATCCAACGACGGCATATTAGAAGCGACCAAAGAGGCAAGGTGAAGCCCGACGAGGGGATTCAAACTTAAAGGCCTTGAGGTTCTAGGGATGCCGGAGCTCAGACATACCCAAATAGTTGACATTGTTATAAATATGATGAAAAACTGAATAACAAAGAAGCATATAAAACCTCTTGGGCAAAGCAAAAAAATAAAAAATAAAACCTCTTGAGAAAAAAAGAAGAAGATATACCAATACAGTAAAACCGCACGGCTCCCAACCTCAAAGACACGGTGGCATTTGGTACATGGATTCACATAGGTTTGAATCCATGAGATTGGTTCATATTGGCATTTGAATATGCATTTATAAAATGGTTTTGAATCTTGATGTGATATTTGAATCCATGCTTTTGTGCACCCCCCCAAATTGCTATAGTAAAACCATAAACTCCATTTCAAATACAGTAAAACCGCATGGCTGCCAACCTCAAAGACACGGTAGCATTTGGTACATGGATTCACATAGGTTTGAATCCATGAGACTAGTTCATATTGGCATTTGAATATGCATTTATAAAATGGTTTTGAATCTTGATGTGATATTTGAATCTATGTTTTTGTAAACCACCGCCCGCCCCCCACCCCAACCCAATTGCTATAGTAAAACCATAACTCCATTTCTAGTTTTATCATAATTCTTAAATTACCCAATACTAATTTCTTGATATGGTGTTTTATTTCATGTTCAAATTTTTATATTTCCAAACTCTCGTTCAAAACTATTAATCAAACCATATAATTCTAAAAGCAACAGTTCAAACCATAAAATTTAAAACTACATCTTTTGAATTTTGATACCAAACCGACCGCTATTAATGATAATAACCCTAAAACCTAATAAGCTCAAATTGCCTAATAAAACCCAAAATCACTTAAACAATCCCAAAACCAACAGTATATATCCCTAGAAATTACCCAAACACATATATCATCATGTTGATTCTTCACAATTACCATCTTCTTCTCAGAACCATGTTCCCTAAAACACAAGTCCGACACTGCCCTCAAGACCTTCAATGTGGAGCCTAAAGCTCCATCTCTATGAAAAGAGCTCAAAGGCCAACCAAGGGACGACACTGGACTCTGGCACTAACGGAGGATAACAAAAGGCACAAACTCTCATGCCCTCATGAGAGACACAAGGACGAAGAGAGTGAGATTCAATTGGCTTTATTTGCTAATCTCACTTTCTGAATTTTGAATCAACTTCTCAAGATGCTCTTTGCTAATCTCGCTTTCTGAGATTGAGATTCAATTGGCTTCCTTTGATAATCTCACTTTCTGAATTTAAAATCAGCTTCTCAAGACGCTCTTGATTTTCCACTTCATTACAAAATCAACATTGTTAGTTGTTACTAGCGAAAAAGAATCATAGGGTGTTTAGTATATTGGTTCAACTAAGAATAGTATAAAACTCTCATATGTTACAGCATAAAGCAAAAAAAAACTACAACGTAGAGCTCTTATATATTAAAGTGTTTGAGCCAAAAGTTTCGATTTAAACAAATATGTCAAACACCTTATTAATTTACAAATTACCCGTGTAATACCCAAGCTTCTTGACAGCATTCCTATAATTTTAAATTTAATGTTAGTATCGTCTTTTTGGTAGCTGCAAATTTAAATTCAATTAATTAATCAATTAAAAAAAGTTGGGATGGCTAAAGTCCCCTTCCCCACCAGCCAACGATTGGGCTCTCTTAAGTGTTAACAATAGCACCGTAATGGCATCCCAAAACGGGCTCATCTGAGGCCTACAACTACAAGTGACATATGTAGCCTATAATAGCGAGTAAAGGATGTAATTGTCTTTTCGATGGACCTAATGTCAATGTACAATATTATCCTTCCATATGGAGGACATTTTAGTCAAAGGATTTTCGAGACCATAAATACTATTAATGACCTAATAGTGTGTTAAATAATTATTAATTCTAATTAGTGAATTATAGATTAATGATTTGACGTTGTGTGGAGAATGGATATATATATATATATATATATATATATATTTTTTTTTTTTTGAAATCCCACAAATCACGTTAATTTGGAATCATATATTTACAACAAAAGATATTTTTGCAACTACCTTCTTTTTAGAAAAATATAGATACACTTATACTTAAAAACATAAGAGCACATGGAAATAGTGGAATTCGATCTAGATTATAGGCAACTTTTTAGATGACTATCTGTTATTTATATCTAATAACCTATACAGTGACCAATGATAATATCTTTAAGATGAAGAACAACATTTGAAAAAAAATAATACTACATAAGTTATAAACGAGGTATAAAAAATAAGTATGATTTAATGACTAATCAATACTTAAAAAAAAAAAAAAGACTAACCAATTATTTGTTTAAGATGATGAGTTTCAATGTTCATAACAATTAACAATGATAATGAAAATATTGAAAATTATAGACGAGGTATACATAATTAGAGACATTTCAAAGGCTATTGAATTTAATTACTAATGATCTGGTTTTAATGACAAAAATTGTAATGACTTATATATGTTGTAAAAGTAGATCATGTAAATTTAAAAAAAAAAAAAAGAACTTGTATGAAAAAAAAAAATAGAAAGGTATATGTATATAAAATGTAATGACTTCTATATAATTAAATGACCTATGTGTTATATATTAATACGAACAATATACCATCCATAAACTAATAATTAGATATCATTTGGCTGAGGGGAGCGTCAATTATTCAAAATCTCTTAAAGGGAAGTTGGGATTTGCACATAATAAATAGAGGTAGATTTGACATATAAAAAAAATTTAATGATTGATTTGGTCACTGCTGACAATTATTTGATATCATGCCCCTTAATTTAATTTATGAAGGTATCTAAATTGTCTAAAATATGTAATTTTTATCTACAGGCCTGTTAAATCTTTGTCCACAAACCGTCCTTTTGCTGAAGTTTTAAATTTTTGGCATTAGTTGGCTCCAACTAGTTTGTTAAATTAAATGGCATGATATCAAATATTTGTACCAAATCAATCTAAAATGTTTTTTCATATGTCAAATCTACCTCTCTTTTTATGTGCAAATCCCAACTTCTTATGATTGAAAAAATACGTAATTTTTATTTACGGGCCTATTAGACCTTTGTCCACAAACCGTCGCCCAACTGAAGTTTTAAGTTTTTGCAAATTTTTAAATTTTTAGTTAAAAATAATATAAAATTATTATTATTATAATATAAAATTATTACATATTATAATATTTACGATTCTAATTAATAATTTTAATAACATTTGCTAAATACCTATACATCTTTCGGAGCTTCGCCCGAGGCATCAGCTAAAGTTCAAGTTCTAGAACCTTTTACCACAAAAGAAAAAGGTCCATGCATAAAAAGTAATGCAAGTTAAACTAATTATTGATTATGTAAATTACTTGAATCGGTGGCAAAGCAACACCCTTACCTTAAAAACCAATGAAAACGAGGGAGTTTTTGGCAGATTAGAAATTAATTCACGACCCAATCTAAAATAAATTGAGAAATCCCAGTTCATTATCAATCTTAAAGTTTTATCATTCAAATCAAATCCAATGCAAAACTATTGAATTTTGGTGAATTATTTTTCAAGAATTATGCAAAATGGACTTGGGATTTTGACCTCTAAAATTAGGACGTGTGATGATCTTATAAATTCATTATAAATTAATTGTCTGCTTAGTAAAATTGGTTCTAACTAATTTTTTAGTTAAAAACAATGTAAAGCTCTTACATGTGACAGTAAAAAAGAAAAAAATTGTTATAGTATAAATCTTTCATATACTACAATGTTTACAATTCTAACCAATAATTTTAATCACCATGCCAAACTCAAAAGTTAAAATACACATGCCATAAGATTAAATAGTTCAATGAAATCTTCTTTGATTGGACAATACCCTTAAAAAATGTATAATATGATACTATAGTTTCACAATGCTTTGTCCACAAATCAGTCCAATATTTTTGGATTAGAAATTTCTCTAGCTATATCAATTGAAAAGTCTTCCTAACACTTCACGGATTGAGTGGATTCACAGATCCCGCAAACAATAACACCCTAAACGAAGGTATTTAAAAAGGAGATTTTGATTCTAATGTGTATTTTATGAAAAAGAGACAGACCAATGAAGTAGATTTTGCCCACTTAAGGAAGTTGATTTTCATAATAACTTAATACAAAAATGAGAAACGTAGATAGATGCGGACCTCTTTGAAATAGGGGGTTTGGATGATTAAATGCATCACATGTTTGTCTAAAGTTACATGATGAAAGGCACCCACACAAACCCTTTTAATTTTCCATCATGTAAAGTCCCAAGCATGACTCTCCTTAGCCTTTAATTTCTGTGGGCCCCATTTTGCTTATGAGAGTGACACCGAGATAATAGAGACAGATTTTCCGCCATTCATGTTTGCTAACGAAATTTTGGCTTTCTATATGGTAGAAAAGAGAATTTGGTTGCTGGTTGCTGACATAATATTATAAAATAGTTAAAATTATATTAAAAAAATCCCTGCAATCTTTTTCAGGAACTTCTTCTTAGAGATGAGTCCATTTGAAGATTAAAAAAAGAGAGTTTAATATAGCATTTATTATTATATGATAATGTGTGATAGTTCAAATAGCATGAATATACAAATGGATATTTTTGTTTGCAATATTAAGAAGATTTTAATATAAGAGAATGTCAAATGTGCACTAATAAGTGATTGCAAGGTGGTGTCACGTAAATATAAATATCATGTACAAGTTTAGTGTGTTTGATACACCGATTTAAACCCATCAATTTGAATCGTTTACAGTGAAAATCTCTTAACAGTTACAATATAAAAAAAATAATTATAATATAACGCTCGTATCATCTATAATATTTAACGTAATTTTTTTGTGTTTTAAATCGGATTGTTAAATATTTTATATATTTGTTATGAAAAAAATGGTGACGAGCACAAATGACATGTCATAGTTTGCACAAATTTTTTTTGGCCACGCATTAGAGTTTCGTGAGCATTATGTTCGTATGTACGGTCAAAACCTTTACCCGACAAAAGCCCTAACCATGCTAAACCAAAACTTGATCAAGCAAGTACTTTTCTTTTGCTCCTTTTAATTATGCTCTTCCATTACTGCAGTTTGCAATTCAATGCTATGAATTTGTCAAGGCTTCTACTCAAAGGCTGTGCTTTACTGCCTTAAATCACTCAAAAAAGGGGGGAAATGAACAGGTGGGCAAGGCAAATCCCAGCTAAAAATGAAGCTATAATTGTACTTATTGCTCATTATCTGGTGTAAGATTGTAAATTTTGCAACAGAATATTGTTGCTGATAGGTTTGAACCAAAATTTTCAATAAAAATTTAAATTTTTGCAGAAAAAACTTGCTGTAAAAAAATTTAAATTTTGGTTCAAATTTACGAACCAAATTAGAGGCCCATGTATCCCATACGTAGATTTGTTGTAGCGTTAGGAAACAATAATTTTACAATAGTAATGTATTGTTTAAAACCATTATATGGTAATCCATCGATTTATGTTAAATTTAAATTTATTCTTTATTTATATTTTGGTATCAATTATGACAAAATTTGATAATAGCATTATGTGCCATGCCATAAAATTATCATTAATAAAATTGTTGATATATATAATATATGTGCTTCATATTTTATGTCTCCTTTTTTGGACCAGCTGATGTTGAACTAGCGGGTCACCAGATAGTTAGAAAAAAAGGTAGAAATCTCGCCCTAAATTTCAATTTCAGGAAAGAAAAAATGGGATACTTTTGTGTTGATATTTTCACCATTTTCCATTATGTCCTGTCCCAAGTGTATCAAGTTTCATCAGTCGTGAAAACAATATGGAAAAGCATTTGTTAGAAAAGGGGCCAAATGGCCAATGGGTTTCTGCTCTCTCTCTCTCTCTCTCACACACACACTCTTCTCTCACTTTTTTTTTTTTTTCAATTTTTTCTTTGCTTTCTCGTGAAGCAACTTACTTTGATTATGATCATGTTGATCTTTATTGACTCTTTTGGATAAAGGCATCTCTCCCAAGTCCCCGTTAACCAAATCTGGGTCCCCTTTACACATTTTACTTCCGAAGTTCCATTTTCACGCAAGGGAAAAATAAATAAAGATTTACTGTGAAGGCTATTCTAATCAACCAAGGGTGATGTGAAGCTTTTGTCTTGTGCCAGAAAGATTTCTCATCCCTTCTCTATAAAAATCTAGATATATTGTAAAATTTCTCTATTGATTTTTAGAGTATACTTCACTTCTGTAGTATTAGGATTTGACCGTATTTGTCATACACTTGTGTATGGTAATTAACGAAAGACATTGTTGCTTGTAAATTGTGTTCGAAAAATGTGGTTAGAATTAAAATTTTTTAAATTGAATCTGAACACATGAGAGCTTTATACTATAGCTCAATTTTTTCTGATCATTGTAACATATAAGAGTTTTACACTTTAGTATTCGAAAGTTTTAGTTAGAGCTAATTTTACCAAACACCCTTTAGCTTTTAAACTTATTATTTCCTTTCAAATTTAAAATTCCACGTAATTGATTTGAAAGTTGATAAATTAGACACTCTCCAATATCGGTTTATTGTCTTATGGCACTTTTTTCTGCCCCCCTTTTTTTTTTAACCTAAGCTTATGATATAAGTGGGAGACGTATGTAGTCCAAAGGGCGAGAGGCTCACCAAGGCCAACCCTATGATAGGTCACGAGGCACCAATCACATGTCTCCAGTAATAACAACTAAAAAGCCAATGAAACTAGCTGGTCACTACTATACTAGTCACGGGTGCAAATTTTCTGCCTAAATGTGTTGACCTGCAACGTTCTACAATAAAAAAAATGTATAACTTCTGTTATCCATTTTCATGTTAAAAATAACTTATTTTATACATTTTCATATTCTTAGTGTTTCTCTATTAGTCTTCTTTTCCCTTCTTAATATAGGTTATCTACTCTCTAGTAGTCCATTTTTTTGTACATAAAAACGATTAAATAAATTGCATGCTTCCATCCATTTTGGTTTTATTTTAAAATAAGTGTCATTGTTTTTTGTGTGGATAACAATTTTTTTAAGGGAAAAAAATACTTTGGAATAAAAAGAAAGAAGATCAAACACTAATATTACTCACTTAGTCTAATCCCTCAATCATGGGGCTTAACAACCCCACCTCTTATATTCATTTGGTTTGTTTTCTTCTTGATGTTTCCATATTCAACCCTTCACATTTTCTTTCTACTTAAAAATAAACACAATAAATAATGTAAAGGTGTCTGTTTATAAAGAACGAAAATTGGATTTCTTAAGTCTGAAATCTGACAAGATGGTGAAATTTTGGTTGAAATATGACTTTCCACTAATATACCAACTTAAATAACAAGACCCTTTATTCCCCTCATCTAGATCTGCAACCCACAGTTGACCAAAAACATGTCAAAAAGTTGCAAACATTTTTTTGGGCTTGTTTAGCATTTCCCAGAACCAAAAAAAAAAAAAAACTTAGCCGCAAAAGCAAAAATCAGTCCTTACACGTATTGTATGGGAAAAAAAGTTGAATATTGATATAATCGTACGGACAGGATAAAATGCACAAACCCAAATGGGATTTGTTTTGAGAATTTCGATTTCCCCAAAAAAAAAAAAAAAAAAAAAAAACAACTGTCCATTGTCGTAAGAATCTCTCCCCGGTCATTTAATAGGGAAATGGTGGGCCTTGAAAATGCGTGGAACGAGACTAGGGGCATGCATACCGAAACTCTTTTGAAGAACGAGACAAATGCAGATCCAAAGTATTTAATGCAGCTCAGCGACCTTGTCTACCACGTTACAGAAAACACAGAGGAGTAAAAAATAAAAAAATAAAAAAATAAAAAACCCCATATTTAAAATCTTCTAGTGGTTTTTAAATTTGCATTTTTTTTAACAAGCGTTTTCTGTGATGGTAAGTCCCATTTTGGTGGTCCTCCTTCCTGTGATTCATATTTTTGGAACATATCTCGAGGGTAACATTATTGGAGCTTCTCGAAGGAAATGTTGCAGTGGGTTAATAACCAAAGTTTTATTGTTGGTGGAGACATATTTGTATCTATCATTATTATTATTATTATTTTTTTGTTTCATCAAGACCAAAATCTGACAAGAAAATGCCAAATGCAATTTCACAAGCTTTTAAGAACCCAGTCAGTCCCTACCTCCATGCAATGCAGATCTCTATGCCATCCTTTTGCCCTTTTCCTCTTGTTATGTCCTTCTCATTGCATGTGCTTATTGTTAAATATGAAATTCAACATTAAAAAGTATTAAATATGAAAACCCCACATTGTATCAAGTAAAAAAAAAAAAAAAAACTCTTCACATATTTGACTTGGATAAAAAAATTATTATATATGAAAAGCCCACATTGTAAGCAAATTAGTTACTAACCCCCTTAGTTTTCTCACCTAATCTGCTTCTTGTTAGAAATTTGTCCAATTAATTGATGTTTTGTCTAATGCAGAAGTGTTGCTAGATACAAATACTATTGCCATCTCCATTGTGCTTAAGCGGGGATGGAGTAAGAAAATTTAGTCAAAAGGGAAACGGTCATGACTAAACTAATAAAAGTTTAACCTATCGGATACAAATGTGAATATTGTAAAACTCTCAACAACTATAGTATAAAATAAATAGTTGCTACAGTATAAAACTCTCATATGATATAATTCTTAAACTTAAAATGTTTATTACAACAAAAATTTCCAATAGTCTATAAACAAGTAGAGTAATTAATAAAGAGATGTAAAATTTTATAAGGGTAAAATGTAATTTTAAAAAAGACCACACAAGTTTCATAAAATTTTATATACAAAATTAAAAGAAAACAAAAATACAAAAGACGCTCACCCTAGTCCATAAACGGCTCGGTCCCCGTGGTCAAGTACACATAAGAATTATAAGAAGTGCATATAGGATGAGCCTTTTTGACTTCAAGTTTCTCCTAGTTTGTAATCTTGTGATGTTAACGTTATTATATATAGTGAATATAGCTACTAAGTCACATCCTAAATACTTGTAGAGCTCTTGCTTTTGTTTGTAAATTTTGACAACTTATTTTGTCCTCTTCCTATTGGAAGGTAGTAAGTACACTTGTTTCTCTACCATACTCCTCAGGATATAAATTTTAAATTACTCAAAATTTCAAATTTGATTCTCGTTTTATTAACTTACATAAAAAAAGTTGAAAATGATGTGAGTTGAAATTGGGACAGAGGAAACAGAACCAGAGTCCAAATACATTGTGACAAGAAGGCTATTAACTTTTTTTCGTTTTCAATGCAAGTGTTTCAAACAGTTTTGGTAATTGGGACATGGTTTTACTTTATTTACATATTTATACGTTTTAGATTAAACAATACATCTTTGTTTTTTAATTAAATTAAATTTAATATATTAATTTATACTTTTTTATGATTAATATTTAATTTGACCTAATAAATTATCCAAAATGTCCTTAAATTTAAAAAAAATAAGAAAACTTTTAAAACTTTAAAAACTTTAGTAAAGTTTTTGATTTCAAAAATGTAGAGAATACCATCAAAAATAGATGTTTTGTGTGTTTATGTTTATGTCTTTGTTTTTATTTTTTATTTTAATTCTTTTTGCCTTTTAATTAAGGATAATTTGATTATTTTAAGGTAAAAATTAACTATTGACTGAGATAAAGTATAAATTTGTATATTAAATATAGTCTAAATGTATATTTTTGATGAAATAAAAATTGAAGCTATAATTTTTGAATTAACTTAAAACAAATGATATAAAAAGATAAATCTCCCCTTACTTTACTATTGACCTTATATCTAATCACAATAGCTTACATTTTCTATATCCATGAAGCCAAAGTGATTAACAAATACTATAACTAATAGGGGTTTTATGAAAATATTTTAATAATTGAATATAATTTTTAACTGCTAAATTATATCATAATCATAAATTTTGTATTACTTTAATAATGTTTAATGAAAATCTGATATTTTAGAACTGATAAATTATTTTTCATAACCCAACACTAAATTCTCAGAGTGGTACATATAATTGTATAATGAATTAACTTAACAAACTGGTTAAAGCAGGCCTAGATTCTTAACACAAGTCTGAAGAACTAGGCCCCAATTTCTGTCTTCTTATGGGCATTAACAAACCACCATAACTAAAGGCAAGCAGCAGCTTTTAATACACAACAGGTATTTGCCCAAAACAATCAGAGATTTGTTTCCCTCTTTATATATATATATATACACATATATATATCAGCTAAAAAAGCAAATCTCATCGGGAAAAAAAAGATACATACAGAAGAAAAAATGAATAAACGGCACTTAAGGTGAGGAGTCACAATCTGCTTCCAAATAGTTCTTGAACTGTTTGTTATTCCTTCCAACAAAAGAAGTTTATGAATCCAATATTCAATTAGACAAAAGTATAAACCATTATATGTTGGGTCTTTGGTTTAACTCTTTTCCTGTTTGTTTCCCTTTTGGACAAAGTACAATTAAGTAACAAGCAGAGAGAGAGAGAGAGAGAGAGAGAGAGAGAGAGAGAGGGTAATGAGACTGTGATTTGTAGTTTCTACTAGTCCAGAGAGAACACAAAAAAAAAAAAAAAAAAAAAAAGAAAGAGGGTGAAAAAACATGGTGGGAGAGCTGAAGAGGGTTCTTGGGTTTTTTTTTTTTTTTTTTTGAAGGGCAATTGACAAAAAAGAAAAGAAGAAAACAACTGTCTGTTCTGTTGCACTGTCCAGTGTGACACATGACTCTGCTCAGCAGGAAAAGGTAACGCCAGAAACAAGCGCATAAAAAAAAAAAAAAAAAGGTGTCTACTGACTAGAGAGGTAATTATAGACATGGAAAGCAAAGCAAAGCAAAAGACCCCCCTCTCTCTCTCTCTCTCTCTCACTCTCATTCTCTCTCCCCATTTTCTTCCCAAGTAAAAAAAATTTGCAACAAACAAAAGGAGAAATCAATTAATAAGAAAACCGTGTTTTCTTCTCACCTTCCTTGGCCTGGGGCTGGAGACATGATTGAGTGAAACCAGACAAAGCTTTCCTCGCTGTCCACTTTATTCCTCTTCTCTTCTTTCATCTTCATCTTCTTCATCTTTATTAGACACCTCCTTGGAGGATGTCCCTGCAACTTTATTATTTTCCTCTGGGTTGTTGGTTCCTCAGTGAATCAGACATTTTAATGTTTCCCGGAAAATGAGGGAAATTAGATAGTCACGTTCTGGGAAAAACAAAAGGAAACTCTATTCCGAAAAAAGTCATCATTTTTTCTTTGCCCACATTTCAATTAAGGTCCTTTCTGTCGATTTTTCTCTCTCTCTCTAGCTAGTCTCTCTCTGCAGCATTGAACAAGAACAATGAGGAAACACGGTTGGCAGCTTCCTTATCACCCTCTCCAGGTATAAGTTTTCACAAGATTTTCCTACCCAAAGTTCCTTTCTTTTTCTTCTTTCCTTCTTAATTTAACTTAAAAATTGTTCCTTTTTTTGTTTTAAAGGTGGTGGCTGTGGCTGTATTCCTGGCATTGGGTTTTGCTTTCTATGTTTTCTTTGCTCCTTTTGTTGGGAAGAAGATGTTTCAGTACATTGCTATGGGATTGTACAGTCCGCTTGTAAGCCCATTTCTCCTTTTATCTTTGTCTTATTCTTGTTTAGTTTTTTTTTTTTTTTTTTGGTGGGTGTGTTAACAAGCTGAGATCTATGATTTTCGCTGTCTTTGGTTTCATATTCATTTTGTTTTTGTGTTCTGGAACCCTTATGTGCAAACTGAATTTCTCTCTCTTTTGTGGGTAATTTGATTTTCTTATTTTACTTGTGATTTCGTCTACAGATCCATTCATGTAAGTCATTGAATTTCTCAATTTAGCTGACGAGGGCTTTCCTCTTTTTGTAAATTTTCACGTTTTCAAATGAATGAATGTGCAGTTTGGTTGGCTTAAGTATCAAAACTTGATTAATTTTTCAGAGTTTCCTTCAAAATTTGGTAAGTTCAATTAGTGCCAATTTCTCTACAACTCTACCAGTTTATAATTGGTTACCTAAACAAGAAGAGTGACAATACAAGTTAGAGTATTTTTCTTGCTTAAGTAGTTAAAAGAAATGCTATGTAATCTAATTTGTATTGTGATATTAAGTGGACTCAAGTAAACTGCTAGATTAATTATGCTTTTTGATGGGTCCTAGACATGATTTAATCTTCCAAAAATTGCAATCATCTGTTAACATTTTGGTTCAAAAATATGTAAAACTCAAACTTCTCCTGTCTTCTGTGTTTGACTTTAAAGTTGTATTAGTTTTAGACATGCCCTATTCCCCATTAAAGGTTTGGTAGACTCTCTGTTATTTTCAGATTACTTGTGTCTTCAGCCTATACATTTGGTGCGCGGCAGCGGATCCTGCAGATCCAGGAGTTTTCAAGTCAAAAAAGTATCTTAAGATTCCGGACAGTGGAAAGCATTCAGGACCAAAGGAGTCTAAATTGGGCGGCGAATCAACTTCATCACTACGTGATGCTAGTGGTGCAAAATGTGGAGAAAAATCTCTGGATGAAGATTTATTCAACAAAGATGCAAATTCCAAAGTCTTAGCTACTGATACAGAGAAGAAAAGTACGACGCAAGAGCGTTCATCTTGTTTTCTGCTGGCTTGTTGCACTCCTTGTGCTTATATCTGCAATTGCTCGGGTTCGTCGGAATCCTCTACTCAACAAATGAGTGAAGAAGGCATGTTTTATTGCAGTTTGTGTGAAGTTGAGGTGTGTATTAGAAGCACATAAATCAACAAATTCTTTTCAGTCTTTGGATTTGATTGTCAAATTGGATATATCTCGACTAATGTTTAATCCCAATGCAGGTCTTCAAGTATAGTAAACACTGTAGAGTTTGCGATAAATGTGTTGACCGCTTTGATCATCACTGCAGGGTATAAAAATCTTTCCCAATTCTTTCTTCGGTGAAATTTCATTGCCCTTCCGTAATTCTTCTAAGGAGAATTGATCTGTGATTCTTTTTCTTCAGTGGCTTAACAACTGTATAGGGAAAAGGAACTACAGACAATTTTTCACACTCATGGTTACTGCTCTCCTATTGGTAAGCAATAGCCTCCATCCTTACCCTCGCTTACTAGACATCTCACATCGAACCTACAATTGTTGACCTTTTGCTTCCTTTAAACCTCTCCTATTACTAGCCTTGGCATTGATCTTTCCCCAAATTCTAAATGATACTTTCCATTTAAAAGCGAAAAACATTGAGCTATGCCTGATCTTGAATTGTTACCGTTTCCCTAATTGCTTCGATGTGTCCCACATGGAGTCAGCCATTGCCGAAGATCTCCTCAGAGTAAGCATTTTCTTTTCAAATCATTTTCATTTTAATTGATTATTGACAGGTATATACATGGTTTGTGCACCTTGGGATTGAGATTGCAGCTTATTCTGCAATGGACTACTGGACTCCTCGTGCTCATCTGCTGTTTTCTCGAGAGGAAACGGTTCACTATAGAAATCTCTGATAAGTTGGGAAGTAGTTTCTCGTTGGTGCCATTTGTTCTCGTCGTGGTAAGTCCTATCAATGTGCCTTTATTATTTTAGTTTTAATTAACAATTTTTTTTTTGTCTCAAACAGTCATGCTAAGAGACATATCAATCAGTTTTAGCACAGCTTCTATTACCTAGTTAAATAAAATTTAAATGGAATTAACAGGCACTCTGCACCCTTCTGGCAATGATCGCGACCCTACCTCTCGCACAACTTTTCTTTTTCCACATCCTTCTGATAAAGAAGGTAAAGGTTGACGCTTGCTTCTGCTTCTAATCGCTAGGGTCGTTTTTTTGTTCTGACAATCTAGTAAATGAAGTTCACTTGTGGCCTTCTAATTTGAATAGGGAATCAGCACGTATGACTACATCATAGCTTTGAGGGAGCAGGAGCAAGACCAACAAGAAGTGGGAGGACTGCAGAGTCCGCAAATGTCTCCTGCCAGCTCACTGACTGGATTAAGCAGTGCAAGCTCCTTTACTACCTTCCATCGCGGCACTTGGTGTACCCCACCACGCCTGTTCCTCGAAGATCAGGTAACTGTTTTATTAAAGTCTGCACTTCTGTTGCTGCGAAAAAACTGAGAACTACTAGGAGCATTAGAGGATTGATTTTAATTTTAGTTCTTCTTTTTCTTCTAATCCCTCCTGCTATTTAAACTGCATTGATTGATTTGTTTATGCTCTACCACTTTTTTACTCCATTTTTTTTTTCCGATTGCAGTTTGATGTTGTACCACCAGAGACTGCTTCTGTTAGTTCATTAGGAAAAAAGGTGGTGGGAGAGGAAACAATTAAAAAGAAGAATCCTGCGGCAGTGAAGATCAGTCCGTGGACTCTTGCAAGGCTAAATGCGGAAGAGATTTCGAAGGCTGCGGCAGAGGCAAGGAAGAAGTCCAAAATTTTGCAGCCGGTTGTGAGACGAGATCAACCTTTTGGACTAGAAACCAATGGTAGTTCTGGCAGCAGTGGCCGTCGAATGTTTCCAAGGCCCGACAATAATAGAAAGCGTGGTAATAAGCGGGTGAGGCTTCCAGCTGAATTGCCCATGGAGCCACTTAGCATGCTTTCAGCTAAAGCTATCACCAAAGGTTTCACTGAGACATCGTCATCTAGTTTGGCCCCTCTTCAGCTCGAAGCACGGAGTGCTTTCCAAACAAGCCGTGCCATGTCTAGTTCAACTGCGATCGTTGCTTCTTCTCCTGAGAGCAGTTTGGACTCGCCTGACATCCACCCATTTCGAGTGTCCTCGTCAGGAGCTGAAGAGGCAAGGCAGCTCACAGGTATGTCTGCTGCTGGTCTAGCTTCTCATAACATACTCCCATTGTCGAGATCGACCAGTGATGGTTATGAAGCATCTGGTGGAGAAGATAGCGACCGAGTTCCTTCCAGAATGGTTCCACGGTCAACAAACTGGAGCAATGTGCTCTTTACCTCCGAACCCGAGGAAAGAATCCTCAAAACGAAAGCATCTTCCTCTGGCCATGCCGACCACAGAAAGCTATAATGATCAGCTTTGATTTTAATGAAAGTTTAGGTCTTTTTGATTTTATCAGGAGGAATTGTTGAACAACAATATTCTTTCATTCGTGGGCAGAGGTGAAATTGGGTTTTCGAGATCTTGGGGTTTCACGGGCAAGAAGACATGAAAACTGCTGTATGGAGAGTTCTTAGAATTGGTTTTTGATTGAGTTGCACATACATTTTGTACTTTGCAGAGCTTGAGCTCCATTGCAGCCTCTCTGATGGGTTTTATTGATTGACCTGACCCACTCAATGTCAAGTTTGCTGCAAAGTAATGTTAAAAAAAATCTTCCTCTGTGCAGGCTGCTTTGTTAAAATTGAGAGAAGTTTCTAGTGATTTTCTTCACTATCACTTGTCTTCACGAGAATCCATATTAATTTGCTTTGGTTTTTCAACTTGAATGAATTTAATTGTTATTGTGTTATACATGGAAAGTTGAAATTAAAAATGCAAGCATTTTGCTGCTGTCCATGATTTTGTCTTTGTACAATTTATGGATTTAAACCAATTTCTGTGTTGTACATGGCAAGTAGTGATATGGCCAGCTTAGGTTTATGACTAGAGCTAGCTTTCTGTCCCATGCAAGTGCGAAGGATTTATTCAACTTATCCAGTGGAAAATTTTTTGTTATTTTACATTTTTTTGGTGTCCCTACTGTCTTCTTGATTCTCAGCGAAGAAAAGCTGCAATATTGCGAATGCTCTGGCGTCTATATGAAACATCCATTCCTCTTTTTTTTTTTTTTTTTTTTTAATGAATATCTCTTCCTCTTTCACTTTTGGTCATGATCTTGAAATTGATAGATAAGTTTACCAATGGAGTATAAGAGAGATCACAAATTTTAGATATATATTTTTTGGCTAATGATTGAATTGTAAGTAGACTACAGTCTATATACGAACTTAGATACTAGGTTACATCGTTGGATTTTGTGGATGACTAAGCAAGTAATTTCAACTAAGTCTAGGATTTTGGAGGAAAAAAAAAAGACTGTTTTATCAAGATTCAACGTCTATGCAACTGGATTTGAAGATTCTTACGCAACTCAAGGGCTCTATCCAATATTTACTTATTTTTTCAGTAGCTAAAAGCTTCCTAACAGGTTAGAGCATGCTTGAGGAATGTAGTTGGAACTTGAATTAAGAGCTTTATATCACAGTATACTTTTACTTTATATTACATTATGTGAGAGCTTTACACTGTAGCAATTGAAATTAATAAGTTTCAACTTTATTGCCAAACAAAGCCTTATTCATTGCCATCTAAAAGTCATGGAGCAGGAAAAAGTCTAAAAGAAGAACTGAAGTTTAACGTGAGTGCCTGAACGTTATTGTGACCTAACTTGGATTAAATAAGGTGCCCTTTTTATGTGAGATGGTACAATGCTATTGAGGGGACATAAATGAGGACACAAAAAGGGGTAACATGAACCGGTTCCACTGTGGAGATCATGACTCGCACTAAACCTCGTTATAATAATAATCAAGTTTAGACAATTAATTAACATAAACAACACGATCATGAGCAACTAATTCTCATGATCATAAAATCCCCATAATTAATAGCCATTTCAATGAGCAAAATAAACAGGGGTTTGCAACACGAATTGACCACAATTTGTACAACCAACATCAATAAGGACAAGTAGTACTTCCGTTTCATAGTTACAAGTATATTGAAGGATTATTTAGTACTACTGCTCTCCAACTATACATAACAAAACCCGAAAACCAAAGACAAAATACAAGACAAGACCTCTTACTCTGCTTTCAGGTTTCAAACTCGCAAGTTTATTCTACTACCACAACTATACACGCCAGAGCCCAACTTAGATTATCACCACTATGCAAAGAAAAGAATTGCCATGGCCACCAGATCGCAGTAAAATAAGTCGAAGGGGCCTCAATCTGAAACCCTAACAGGACTCTGTCGATAATAATTGAAAAAAAAAAAATTATAGATAATGAGGAAGGGCGATGATGAGCAATGTTGCTTTTATTTATTGATAAGGCATATTATTTTAATTGTTTGATAAAAATCATTAGAACAGATTGTATCCCAAATAAGCAATTGGCCATATGGTTTCAGTAACAAAATAATGGCAAATTTGTGCAAATTTGTAAATAAAGAACTTCTAACCAACAAAAAACACAATCCAACAGAAATTATATCTCTCTATCCAATCAGTAAAAGGAGCTCCAACAGAATAAGAGAAAATAATACAAGAGACTCTCATTCACCAATCTCAACCTTATCTCGTCGAATCCTATTGACTCTGTTAATCTCTTATTTATTAAATCAATTACCACCCAACTAATAACAGTTGGCTAAACGACTTTATAAAAATCAGTAATCTTGGTTCTCTATTTGCCCTGTGAGCTATCCCTGTTGCCTTTAATCCTCAACATAAACCACATTCAGAAAGTCCAAATAGTGTTGAAATTTTCCTGCTGGTAAGCCTTGGTTATCAAATCTGTTGGGTTTTCTTTAGCAAGTATTTTCTGCACAACAACCGAACCTTCTGTTACAGCATCTCTGATGGAGTGATATTCAACATCCACATGCTTGGTCCTCTCATGATGCACTGAAATCGTTTGTGCCTGAAAAATTTTCAAGCTCCAGTTTCACCAGTGCCATCATTTTTACCAAACCTGTCCTTGATACCACTTGTTAAAAATAATGGCAACTTTGTGTTTCAAGAATTTGTTAAAAAAACTTCTATTTAACAAGAAACAGATTCCAACAGAAACTTTAATCTTTATAATCAGTAATAATCCCAGAACAGAAAAGAAGCTCCAACAGAAATCTCAGAGAAAACAATCTGCAGACACCTCTCAATCACCAAACTCTGTATTTTCTCTACACCCTTCTGTTATCTCGTCAAATCTAGTGACTCTGTTAATCTCTTGTTTATTACATCAATTACCTCTCAACTAATAACAGTTGGCTAAAGGAGTTATAACAATCAGTAATTAAATAAGACTTCCTTCTGCCATTCTGTCTGTTGGGCTATTTATTCGGCCAAATGCAGAACCAACCTGTCAACAATTCTAATAATTACAAAGACAATAAAAATACTCAAAAAATTAAAAAATTTCAGACACTCCAAAATTTGAACTCACCTAGATGTTGAACATTCAGTCTTGAGATTTAAGCATCTTTTTTACAAAAATGGTTATTACCCACATTAGACAATGTGGGATTGAAACTCCAGCCGTCCCGTCCCAAACACAAGCTCATCCATTCGTCCCAAAACCAAGCTCTACTCCATTTTCTAAACTTCACTTTAACATAATCAATAAATCCATAACTTTATACACATATTATATATATAATTAAATTTTTTTGACGAATATATATATTTATTTTTTATTGCAAACATATACACATGCCTGTCCAAGGCCATCAAACCGAGAGCCAAATCTTGCAACTTCAAAAGATGATCATCATATAAAGAAGCCTAAGAGGTTTAAAATGTGTGCACAAGTGTGTATTTAAATATATATTACAGGTTCCAATAAGTCTATATATCTCATCCGTCACATGACTGCATACCATTCAAACACAGTTTCCATATATAGGACGTGTGTCAATTTCACACCACCATCAAAGAACAACTCTAAACAACTACTTTTTTTTCCCCATTTTTTACCTACCTTTCATTTTTGTATATTATAACGCAAAAACAGAACTCTAATATATTTAAACCTACAATAAACAATAGTAGTAGTAACATAAACAACATAATCAGAATTAGACTTTCACATCATCAACGGCCATCAATTTAACGTACTCATAACCAGATTTTTTCCCATCACGAATGGCCTTGCAATACACCTACAAGGCAGTATTAACTGCAGCCATTTTCCTGAGCTTGACTTAAAAAATGGTGTTTGACAAATATGGTTAGAACTAACTTTTTTGTTAAAAAATAGTATAAAATTAGTACATGCTACACTAAAAAAAACAAAAAGTTACTCTAATGTAAAGCTCTTATATATTACCGTTTTTTGAACTAAAAAGTTGGTTCTAACTATGCTTGTTAAATACTTATAACATTTGAATTGAACTAGTAGGCGCCAAAACTTAAGCAACAAAAAGAACATGATTACTAAACACTACTTCCGATCATCATTCTCCGTATCCCAGTCGGGATAAGTAATATTCGACCCTACATAATAAATCCCTGAAATCAGGGACCAACAGAAGGAGAGCCATCCTTTTCGCTTGATCAAAGTCTGACTCCGTTTTAAGGCCTTGAACCAAATCGATTCCGCCACCACAACCACGGAAGCGAGGGGCCAAGTCACTTGCAGTCGTATCACAACCACCACAAAAATAACCAACATGTAGGAGCCGAAAAGGCTACGAGACCTCGGTCTGAAACCCTACCAGCAAGGCCCCGCTGATCACCGCTATGCAAAAGAGCGCAAAGGCGACACCTAACATGGAAATTAAGCGTGGGAGAGAAGGTTGGTGGCGAGGAGTGGGAAGAAGGAAGTGGCCATGGAGTTGAGAGCGAACTTGAGCTTGATGGATTTACCGTAGAAGCCGTGGAAGGCGGTGTAGGTGATCAATCCTGTGGCGCAGGGTTGAGTTGAAGAGAAGGCAAGCGAGAAGAAACAAAAGGGTGTTTATGGGAATGGTGGTGGGTTGTTGATCATGATTAGGTGAGCCAAAAGTACTAGTAATTGGATTGAGGATTGGGGAAACGGCAGCGACGATAATTGGAGGGAGGAGGAAGAGGAAGTGGCGGGATTGGGATTTGATGAGTTGCCTCGGAGAGTACAGTGCGGATGTTTATTAGTTTTGTTAGAGAAGTTGCCATGGTTTGAGCCTGCAGATTGTAAACAAAAGGAAAAGAAGGACATTGGGGATTATGATCACTGGTAAGAAAATAATTTGATTGAGCACTTGGCTTATGGAAATCCATCGATTAAAAACTCAGATACTTAAAAAACAAAAAACAGTAAGTCTTAATTTAATAAAGGGACTATTTATTAAATTGAGGCCAAATGTTTTGTTAATAGTAAGGTTTTAACTTTTAAAAAATATTTTTTGTTTAGATTATATTGTGTAATTTTTATTTTCGTTTCATAAGTTAAAGGACGTAATTATCTTGACCCTTGAGCTAGAAGAAAGAACGCTTGAGCTAGTCACATCTTTTATTAAAAAATTAATGCAAAATGCATGGAAGTTTTTCATGAGTATGGGAACATAACTTTTTTCTTAACTGGGAGAATACGAACAAATTTCTCGTACGCTTATAGCAATGGAGATTACGTGGATGATGATGATGACTAATTGCAAAGGAAACGCTAGTGAAATTTCTTCGAGAAACTAAAAGAATAAGTCGACTATTTGCAAAGTAAGCACTGGAGGAAGATTTTCGTGGTAGCTAGATGGACTGTGGAGGGAAAAAAAAAGGCACT